>JTDE01002818.1:68832-82458 GCA_014338405.1 Paragonimus skrjabini miyazakii | reverse complement strand
TTGGCTGATCATATTGAAACATACTAAGTCACAAACTGAACGTTAATTGGTGCAACACGGAACAAAGAAATAAGCGAATAACAGAAGGCGTAACAATGAGACTGTTCGTCCAATCCTGATGTAGTATCTTCAACGCGACGTTTGGATTGGTTTCTTGTTAGAACTTCTATTGTGTCGGGGTTTGGATAAGCGGTGAATCGAGTAGATTTTCATCACAGTGACACACCTAACTATTCTGTCTCACATGTCGTTTATCAGTTCACGTGCAACTGTAATGACAGTGGCATCGGCAGAACGAACCGGTGCTTGCCGAACATCCCCCCAAATGGTTGATTTAGTCTGCTGAACAAACAGACAGTCAAAGGAGCAACCGAACGCAAAACCCGGCATCGTCAGTTGCGAAGCACATCCTGGAGACAGGTCACAACGTCGACCTAGCCAGGTCGTTCACTGTGTTACTAAGGCACCCAAACCCCAAAATTCTGGTCATCAGTGAAGCTGTGCTGATCAAACAAGGAAAGCCAGTGTTGTGTGCGCGAAAATTGATGGTTCACACCGCCCACCTCCCCTGATAGCGGCCTTTTGACCCAAAATTCACTCTGTTCAACTACTGTTACCATGCGCTTTTGAATCCTCTAACATCAGTGCATGGTACTTGAAGCCTCATAGCTTTTCATAGTCTCATGTTTCATGCTTACCTGTTTGTGTTTAGTACGCGACTGACGAGATAAATCGAAATGTTAACATCCCGCAACGTTTGTCTTCTTGCTGTTTTGACGAATTGGATCAGGGGAACCTAGTGCTTTAAATTTCTAGCGAATTCGTCAAAATCATACTAAAAAATAAGTATTATGTAGTTCTCAAACCAGTGATTATAAAAGTATGAAACACAACGCAAAATCGTCCTGGCTACATTCGCACTATATTCGATGTGCATGTTCTTCATTAGGTATTTTTCTATTTATGAAAAACCTGTCCCGTTTGCTTTCAGGTGACTGTTCTGGTAGGTCCATTTGTCGACTTGAGAATACCTGTTTTCATGCTACAAGATACCGTATGAATTCTGCAGTTTGTAACAAGTAGCATAACTTGAATAGGCTTACCTTTAAGTGGTAATTTTTGAGCTAGACCCAGTTTGATGGACATTTTATACAGTTGGCTTGAAGACCAGAAGCATCCTACAAAAAGCACCTGTTTTACTCATATACGGGTGCTATCAACAGTAAGCCCTACAGGCTATAACAGCGATAATGAGAACACGTGGCTCTGTAGAAGTAAAAACTATATTGTCCCACTTACAAGCTGAAATCTCATGACCTGTTGGTCGTTGAAGGCGCGACCAATGAGAACGCAGCTTGCGTCCTAACGCGAGTCTGTGGCACACAGGCGGCCTTGACGCGCAAACAACAGCACCCACAAAGTTGCACATCTTGCATTGTCAAAAGTAGAATCAATCTTGTTTAAATGACTACATCTATCAAGAAACGAGGTGACAACCCATTTGTTCCGCGTTATCGGTCTACCAGAGGGAGCTCACATGTTGACGCATGTACAATCCGAGCTGACATCTGACTATATTACTCGCTTGCCCGTTTCTGACGCCCATGTTACTTCGATTTCGTGTATGTTGTAGTTAGAATACCAACCACGTATTCACAGTTTCTGTGGCTTATTTTCAGGCGTTTCTACACATTTCTGTCCCACTAGCGCTATTCTGTTGTATATTCGATACTACTATTTTGACCTCAAAAGTAACTTCGATGGATTCCAACCGAACAAGCTACTGGTTGAAAGCTAGGTGGTTGCTTTCTTCGATGGCAGTAGGTTGTAACGTTGGTTATATTCTAACCATGCTTTTGAAAAAGTCGTGCACCAGTGATCATGAATACTCGGCATGTCAGCTGCGCTAAATTGCAGTGGTTATTCTTAGTGTTGATTATTTTTTCATCCATATTTACTTAGATCACTACGCAGGTCACTAAGGCAAGTGATCATAAACATCTAAGACATATACATTAAATGGTAACCCGCTGATTTCAATGACAGCAAACAGGTGAACAGCTAGTTCAACCACGCGTGCCGGAAAATGACTCATGACCCGTGAACAAGCGTGATATTGCAGTCCACTAGACCTCGGTGTTGTTTTCCTCAGGATTACGGGAAGGTGTGTGAATTAGTTTCGTTATTTGCGTTTCCTTTTCGCACAGGCTAAAATCGGTCAGGAATCTGTGACTAGTCTGCGATCGGCTAACCATCCATCTCGGCCCCAGAAGGGGTTGAATATCAACCGTAGGTGACTGAAAAATTCTAGCCTATGCAGAAGAGAAGCGTAACAGCTAAGGATGACAAACATCAGATATCGATTTTCCGGCAGAGGAATCAATTATATTTTCGAATATTGTTAGCAGATTATTAAAATTATAGCGATTCAAAACAACCATTTTGATTTACGAAGTTAGAAGAGGTAAAATACTGACGTACTTCGCTTGATGCTATAATGAAGCTCGTTGCTATTGTACTGGTATTTCCAGTAGGTCAGTTAAGCGTACAAACTTCTAAACCGCCAAAAAATATATTCGGTTGACTAGAAAGTCCGTGTGAATGAGTACGCTGAGAACGTTTATAAATTAATTGTAGATCGAATAATCAAAATCTCCAAACAATTTATCAGTTAATGTAAAAGAGGCAAAGTTTAAAACTTTTTCCGTTGCTACAAAGGTAGTATGAACACTATAAACAGGCACTGTCCTATGCGCAACATAAGATGTTGTTTTCTGATTATAATCCCTTCGGCATGCCATAGAAAATGTTTTTTTCGGGTTGAAACAAGGTGCAAACGGTTCTCGTTGGGTAGATCACATTCTGCATCAGCACAGATAATGACGTCGGCTGTATCCAACGGATTCAGCCTCTAACTTTCTGATGAGTGCGTACCGTCCAGTAAACCTATTTTGCTAAGAGTTCGTCGTCTCTGGTTCCAAGTTAACGCTCAGTTCTGTAACCGTATGATATTCTGCAACTACATTTTGATTCATAGGGTACTGTTAATTCTGTGAACCGGTACATTGATTGTTTGCTCGGATTCCTACCATCTCACATAAACAAATTTTTTCGCAGAAAAAAATGTACGATCAACAGCGTTGCTCATCTGACCCTCAAAACCGCTTTGAATGACAGTTGTAAAACTACTGTTTTCTTTGGAACTGTGAGTTGCGGATTACTTTACTCCAATAGCACACCAGGGAGAAGTGGTGTACTCTCTGTTTGATGGGTCAGTTTTACACTAGTAACACTGTGTTGGCCGTCCTATTCGCAGCGAGAAATTCTCTGAAGCTGCGAAGTGCTAGTGCTTGCAATGATCTACCAGACACCATTGATTCCATCATTCTTGGACCCTTGTGAATGCTTACACCTGTTTGGACATGTGCCATGCATTAGTAACTTCAGGTTGAACATCGCTCACATCTGGTCACAGTCTTCACATTCAGATAGGCTATCTGACCGGCCATTTTAGAAACGATGTATTGGACTAAAGTTTCGCGCTTGTTAAAGATCGTCGGTAGTACACTTCCTAACAAGGATCAGACTTAGAACTCCGGCCACGTTTTCAGGAGGTAACCGTAATGACCAATGCCCTTTCCACCGCACAAGAAAATTATATCTGACTGTTCATACACTATCTATTTGATGACAAAGGCTGCGATGAAAAGTAAGTGGTGTACAGCTTGAATATAGCTAAATGTCTGACTACTCATCAATAATCTAAATTGTCGCCAAGCAGATTTAGTGAGCTCAGAGTTTTCGACCTGCCTAGGAAGTCGTAATTGTGGGGTTACGGGTTGAAGTTAACAGGACAGTTACTGTGTCTCCTGTCGAGACGATCGGGCAACCTGATCATTACTCACAAACGAAAGTGGTTGAGCGTCCAGATGTGATAACTTGGTTGTGCCTAATGTGAGGTCGGTGGCATGGTGACCCATGAAAGCGTAGTCGGAGTCCTAATCCTGGTCGTGGCAAGACTATACGCCGCTAACGAACTCCAACAACAGCGAAACTCTGGTCTAGTGTTCTTTTTCGAAACAGGCTGACTGGAAGGTCTATACGAATGCGAATGCTACGGCCAACTATGAGTGATATTCAGCTTGAAATCAAACTACCCCCCAGCTACTCATCAGTGAACTACTAATTTCTTCCATGTACCATTTTCCGTAATCTTGCGTGACTAACCACTGGAGGCTTTCAGTCCCTCAGCCGATAATCAAAATATCCGTTCTTGATTCGTTTCTTATGGCTACTGATTTTCACCTACGTGCCCGCATGCTCACTGCTATCAGTCATTAACTCCCTCCCCCACCAATGAATCCACGGCTTTCATATTAACCATCGTGACACTGTCATCAATCAATCGATGTACCCAAATCCCAAGTATTTCGTCACGCACCAGACTGTTTCTACTGCATTTTGTTTGTTTGTCTTCGCCTATTTGTTATCTGTGCTTGTGTTTATCGTTGCGCATTTGGACCCTTGACAGCCTCCCGTGGTTAGCTATTGTATTTTACCCTGCGAACGCAAACAAATTGAAGTGCGTTACTTGTAGATGATCATACTGTTTGTACTTATAGCACCACGTATCAAGCGACCTTATATGGTTTGGATATTCCTTATTGTTGGTTATATCTGCATCGCTCAACGTTCGTCAGAGGAATGTACAATTCAGATGATGAACTAAACCAACTATGATAGACATCATTTAGTAACGGCTGTCCCAAGTGGTATATGAGGCGTTCTATACGTTTAACTTCAGTGTGTACCAGCGACACTTAAGAGGTCCATCAAGATGCCTCTTCGTAGTAGAAGGGACAACCATCGTCCACTGTGGTAGTTGGTCGCTTTCAGCACTACGAGAAACAAACGGAGTAGCCGTGTAAGATGAAGCAAACATTCAACTGACTCCCTCATTACCAACTGATTCACCTCAAGAGAGTTTTCCTACAAGGTACTTTATTCACAAACTCTGAACCCGTACGAGTTGGTGGAATCATCTCTAACACCTCAAACGACCCATATCGTCCGCTGCATTGACATTTCCTCCCAACGGACAGTCAACGTGCCGGTTAAACTGTTGCTTGCGGCTAAGTGTCTCTCACTCCACCAAGAAAAGTAAGATAAAAACTGTCCTAATTGCGTTAGTCGCTGATCAGTAGAAGTTGACCAAAATTTTCCATGAATATGCTCACACACGTTCAACCCGGTATTAAGCGCTACCCACTGCTCAAGTAGGCATGTAAAGCCACCGGACGATAGGAACTAGTCCCGGCAGCTTAGTCGTCCATCATACACTTCCTTTCAACACTATAATTCTTCATCTAATATTTTTAAGGTGCTCCTCAACTTCTCATTTGTATAGGCAAGTAAGAAGATGGATCAAAAACGCGTGTATGCAAATTATTTGGTTATGGTTATTAAATTACTAAATTTCGGACAGCTGGTTCGGGAAACCACCTTTCACATTCTTGATCTTACGGTGAATGAGTTTCCAGTGGACAGTAATGGCAATGAACTAAATTCCCCCAGGTACTCGACTGAACAAGCGCAGTCATCCAGCAGGTGCATGAGACCATGCGAATTTTCTGGGTGAACATCTTTTAATACTCACAGTTATTGGAGAATTTGCCTCTCAGATAAATCTGCTGCAATCTAGGTTTTACTCAAACAACGCATGCAGTGACGTTAAAAAATACTTTTGATGGTCCTTCCTTACTTTTTGCTTCTGATGAACTTGCTTTCCTACCCACTTTTGCTTTCATCACGCTGTTAATTTCTTATCTCCTTCCTGGAGCTAAAAACAGAACTCTCTCAGTGCCTCATTGGCTTGATGCATTTTCTCCGTACATTCTATGTTCCAGGGTGGCTGATAATTCACAAGATCAACGCGCTAAGCCCTTGGTTTCACTGTCGTATATGTTTCATTGGTGAAGAACAGACTGGGTGTTATTTTGTCCCCGGACTGTTCAACCACCTACCTGAAGCAGGTTCATTGTGGGTGCTACCTACGGTTCCCTTCATTCAGTGTTTCCGGTGGGGAGGTCAGCATCACTGTCTTAAAAAGCTTCACATATTCATAAAGCTTGTCTTCTTATTACGAGTGGGTTTACGTACTTAAACGTATCGGAATATCCACGTTCCACGTGGACTCCGAGATCGTATTCATAACACCCGAAACAGTGAAATGCTATGAAACCTAGACACAATACATCATAGTGCAAATAAGCCAGTGTCCAAGAGAAATCTCGTCTCTGTTTGATAACATTATAGCGAACAAAGTTCACATGATAGACAGAGCAGACACGAAGCCACTGTTGTGACCATTTACACCTAGTAATTGATTTTATTCTTCACTGCCCTCAGCGAGCTGTAACAAAGATTCTGGCTAGAACCTTACAAGCAGTAGGCCCTAACGGACTAATAACGCAGTCTGTCGAAGTCTACCTTGAATCTAACTCAGCGGACATAAACTGTCACTACTTTCATACAGTTGTTCGTAAATCTGACAACTCATTTGTTATCTGCTAATCGCGTATGTCCTCTTCTCGCTAGCCGTTCCGGCCGTCCTCATCTGTCATCTACACATTAATCAGCGCGTAAACCGAGGAAGCTAGAAGCCCTGCATACTATACAAGTTAGCGAAGACGGGAAATCCATCATCATACCTAACAGGTGTAAGTGTTTTTTGTTTGCGGCTCATCAAACCCCAAACCTTCTACTTAAAAGTAGACAATATCGGAGGAAACGTAGACTTTTGCTCGTTCTCTGAAGGCACCTGCACCATCTCCAACAGATTCCAGCTGATTGTTGTGATATCCAACGACTACCATTCAATGGCTAACGGTGTGAATTTATCTGATTGGTATTCTTCTATACTGCAACGAAACGTTCAACAGTCACTTTTGACAGGCAAGTTGTCTGTTTTTGACGTTAAGGATCTCTTGCTTAACGGTACTGTCACGCAGACTGATGGATCAAGTGTGTACCCATGTTTGAAACCTCGAACAAACAAATTCCAGTGCAACAGAGCCCTCCATTATCCTCAAAAACAGACTCTCCGGACTGACATTCTCCAAGGGATGGCATTGTCAGGCTTATCATAAGTTCGGGTGATCAGCGTTGTCACGCTAATCATCGGTCGATCAATCTCACTAACACTCCAACTACGACAGTGGGACATATGTTAAACAGTGCCGTTCTTAAACAGTTATTCTAGAACAGTCGTTGCAGATCACAGACGTTTAGTAACTATGCTCTTTAATAGTGCCGAGGCTTTCGACTGTGGTATTCCTGCGCATAAACTGAATAACTCCTTTTTCGAAGGTGGGACCTCTCATTGAAACTGGTTTGGAACTTTCTTCCTGCTCCATCCAATATTCTATCTCATGTAGAAGTAAATTACATCCCTGACTTCATTTCCAACAACCCTTCCGTTCATTTAGCCTACCTGAAAGTTCCCAACGCTAGTGATTCCGGCGGGCGTGGTAGCAACCGAAGTCTTCCTGCAAGACTCTTGAGAAACATAATCCATACTGATGATTAGGTTGATACAAGTAGGCCCGATGGGTCACTTGTTCGCGTTTTTATTCAGAACAGTAAACACAACCTGAATTGGATACGCATGTTTGAACTGCACGATTGGCAAAACCGGAAGCGCCAATTTTACACCCCACATAAATACACACCTGGTAGAAGACCTAAGCATATGGCTCCCGTCCTCCTCTTCCTCCTGTCCTCAAGAGATGATGGTTAAAGGAGGATTTGTAACTCTCGGGATGAAAGAGATTGTTTCTTCACATTGTCAAACACATAGCTCAAACATAACATGAGGTCTGTATGTGTAACGTGCGGTCGAAACCAGCAAGCGCGCACAGGCTGAATTGTCGGCACCGTTTTAGTTTTCGTTTGTGTAAGTCGTGTGTATGGCTTACTGGGCCTTTGGCTCATGCTTGTTCGTGTTGTTTCCTTTTACAGGACTGTTGTTGGAACCCCATCTTAGGAATAACGCTGTCCCCCAGTGTTTCCACGTTGCTTCAAAGTCGGTTCGTAAGTGTAACAGACAATCAGAAGAAACAGCCGGCTTGCATGTTACAACATATGGGACCGTCGTTTGAGTATGGAATTCAGGTTGTGATTACCGTTCTAAATAAAAACACACTTGCATCCAACGCACCGGATCTGCTTGGATCAACATAGTCACCGGGATGAGACATGTCTCCCAAGAGTTCCACTATGAATGGCACCATGAATGGCACCAAACCGCAATGGCCTACCGTGTAAAATCTAGTAGAGGTGATCTATCTCAACTTGAGTTTCAGGACTTAACTGGAATAGCAAAAGTCGTGGTCTCAGGATATAAATCGTACTCTATCGGTGGACCGAGGTCGTGCCTGCGAAGTTGTTTCTACAGTTTCAACTACCTACAGAAGCTTCAGAGAGAGCGCCTTTTGAGAAGACTCCCTAGGAAATTGCTGTACTTGAATATATCGCTGTGATTCTTGTTTTATTGAGTTAGACACTCCCTGTGAGCTACTTTTAACTGATAACTCAATTTTGTTGTTTTAGGGATTTTAAAATATAGGCCGTTATGTCTTCATCTCACAAATATTGATCCCTATCAAACTTAAATGTCGACACAGTTTCTTCTTTTCTTTCTGTTTTTCTTTTCGTTGGTTTGCCTGTACTCAATTGTAAATCTTCTCTGAACACTAAGCTTTCCAAATGTAACCCCAGGACAGACAAACTGGTATATAACACAATAATTGGCTGCATTCCTTTGCAAAATACCTTGTTACAGTGACCGGAGTCAAAGGATGTCCATACCAATAGCCCCAAATAGGTCTTCCGCTGAATCACTTGTGTTTCTACTCACACACCAGTATCAGGTGTAAGCCCGAAGGAACCAGTTTGGAGAATAAATAGGCAAAGGCCTTTGTAACCCAGCCAGCCAACTCAGGTTGGTCAGATGGTCACAGTTGTGAAGGTGAAAGCTTTCGCTTACGTGACAGAAATAGAGAAACCCAAGCAGAAAGTTCTATAGAAGGAAGATAAACGGATAATGAGAATATAAAGCGCGAGAGGTTTTGGCAGAAAAGTGAATATTGGTGTACGTTATATAGAATAAAGAAGGCGAAATAGTTGTGAATGTAAAGACCTTCGGAATACATCGTACCAATGAAACTGCAAACAGAAGAGATTGCAGGCTATCAAGATCTAGTTTTCGGAAAGGTACGACGAGTGGTTTATCAAACGACGGACGTTACTGGTTGACAGAATTTGAGTAAAGAAATAATTTTGCAAACTCATTTACATCTAACTTACTCACCGTCGCTTCGTTGGCTACTTGTTGTGGGTACGTTGACGACTTACCAATCTGAAACGACCGGTGCGTTCACGGCCGTATTTGTCATGACACACTGTCAGGTCGTTTGAGTACGGCAAGCTTGAAGTTACGGTCATGCAGGTGTCGCTCAGTGAATATGCGGCTGTTTGTCCGGATCGCATTCTTCTAGACGGTAGAGTACAAGACCACGTCAAGTTCAAAGAATTATCTTACGACCTGAAAGACGTACTTCAAGAACACTTGATATGACAGACTCTGACGGTTTGGATTTCGTTCACTTGTATTTTGGCTACTTGTACTGCAATTGTTTCTGGATCCGCTTCGCAGTTGGCTCAACAGCATCACAGGCTCAGTCCAGTCCATGTCTGCTCAGCAAAATATCTGTGACTGGTTTTATATCTCAATAACGAAGGCCCGGAATGCTCCTTAGAAACTGCAAATCAGAGTTACTCAAACACAATGGTGGGAACATATTTCAATTATCAAGACCCTAACAGAACCTGTAAACCACTTACAAGATATTGATCGGAAAACATGACTAGTTGTAGAACTCATTTGGAAAAATCAGACGCAGTTACAATAAGAAATGTTAAAAATAGAATGGCAAGGATGTGCATTACTGACCAGCTTCAACAAGTGCGGAACGCAACTTACAATTGTTCTTTTCCAAAGGGGCTGACTGGAAAATCTAGGGGATGTGACAATTAGAAGCAGTTAGTGATGTTCAGCATATATGAAACTCTCTGCAGCAGCACATTGTTGTGTGGTCAAGGTCATATGTCTGAACCGACTTACTGTGGCATGTGACCAGAATGTTACGGCCACGCATCTACCACTGAGCGACCCTCACGCGCATGCATCTGCAGTGACTTCGAACAACTCACAGTTGGCCAGCCCCACTGTAGTCAATGTCATATGCACACACACACATACGCAAAACAGCAATACAGACAGATAACCTCATCTCGGACATTAGACTGTGACACGTGGTTCAACCCAGTGTCGTCACCGGAGCTAGCAAGAAAACGAGACCGTACACACATGTTAACACAAATCGTCTGGGTCTCTCACGTGCCGGTGAACAAAACACAGCTACAGTGCTCCGTGGACAACACAGTGTTTCCATCCTGTAGATCACTACGTCGCCATCTATAGGATTCCACCCAACACTTCACTAACACACCCACGGATTACATCTCAGTATTTTTGTCCGAACCCTATTCGTTATTTGCATTACATTTTTATTGCATACCCTTTAAATATAATCTAGATGTTTGGTCATACCGTTACCGTCTACCGTTACAACGCAGTGTAACTAGCAAGCCGGCATCTAAATCTCCCAAATCAGTAGGTGCCGCGTATGTATTTGCCATCCACCCTAATCTGATATGCACGAACATCTAGACACGGACCCCAAATGATAACCAGACCTTTCGCCACATGAACCTTGGTTACTTTGATCCAAACGTTTTCTTTGACGTTCAAACGAAACATCTGTCTATCACCGTGTGCGGGAATTTCATGGCTCATGATAACGTTGCCGCAACACCCACAAACAGTGTACTGTCATTATTCTAAGCTAATTTCGAAAGACCTCTACAACACTAGGAACGATCCTATCAACAGTCAATCTCAATGTGATGGACACTATTCAACGTACGCAAATGAACACTTAAAGGCCGATGGAAGTAAAATCGTCTAATTCAACAACATGAACGAAGAAGTCACTGAACGACAGTAGCCGGTTAGTCGTTCAAACTAAATCTTTGAGAGGCCCAGTTGGCAGGATTCTTAATGTATTCTGTGTGGTTCAATTCATCTGTTGTCGCATGCTTATGAATAAGTGTCAAATAGTAGACAGTCGATTTAGAAGTTTTGCTCATACATACCATATAGCACTATAATCGAATCAGTCCACCTAAAACCGCCTATCAATTTTTCTCTAAAGCTTTATGAGTCAACATGGTGCCACGAGCTTCAGTCAGGATGTTAACAATGTTTAAAAGCAGTACTCTCATTTTCAAAAATAACACTGACCACAAAAAGGCACATTTTGGAAGAAAACCTAAAATAACTAGGCATCTAAGCGTTCCCCATTATCCAACGTCCATTCTTCGGTGTGTTTTGAAATGTTTGATGATCAGCCCACTCGTCGGCTTGCTTCGGCAAGTCGCAATCAATCATATCACCACTACGGCTCAGTATGCTTTTTCATAAGCCAATACTCCCAGATAACATGTATATTACCTATCTTGAGAGAAGTATCACTGGAGGCACAAACCCAGTAGGTCGTACAAACAACTGGCAAACCTTTGTACGGGTGACAGATGTAATTGTAATGATACGCTGAAGCGAAAGCAATCTGTCATGAAGTTGTACATGTGAATGATCGATTTCTTCTTTATTGCGAACGGTGTTTCCAAAATTAAGAGTTCGTGCTTAATTCTCTTCTTCCATTTCCCATTTTTAATTGAAACCCAATGATGCACCATATACCATTTGTTATATACGTTAAAACTTTCGAGAATTCAGAAACCGGCACTATGTAACGTTGATTCACAGTTAGTTTCCAATAAACCAAAATAAACGTTGAAAAACTGCAAATCCTTGCAGAAGCACCACATTAATAATCACAGTCAGTTTCACACACAGAATCCACGGACTGGGAAACATCTCTTCTCTTCTCCATAATAATCCAACCTCGAAACGTATTTTTGAGAAACCTGCCGACGATGTAACTCCATCGAATGCTTCTCTATTTTCAGAATACCCTACGATCCTGTTGTGAAGACCCCGCAATTAATGATTGGGCTACCTTTAAAAGATCCCTCAATTGCGTGGGTAATAAAGATGGAATAGCTGGCCGTATTTATTGAACCCCCTCGTAAGATAAGTCCGAAAGTCATTTCAGCAGCGTTTTATCATATCGCACGACAAAATTTACTTCATTTAACTACTAGTCTGTTGACTAATGCACGTTAAAAAAAGTCATCAACAATCAGTGAAAATCAAGTCTGTCAACGACATCTCACCTATCAGTTAATCTGTTAATTTCTTACATACCCCAGACTTCACTTAATCTATCACACATATGGTAAGGGTTTTGTATATACACAGTTTAAATAATTATTTACACGCACAAACATAAGGCGTTACACTGAAAAAGACTTGACCCCAAAAGTTTGCCCACTTATTTCGATTTTGTCTGTATTGATCACCGAATGTGTGACCTCAGTTTTGTCTGTTCATTTTACGTTTAACCCTAGCCGGAACCTGTTCAGCTGCTCGATTACGCAACTGCTGTTCCGTTCTGCTCATGCAGACGGCCTGACACACACGGTAAATACAGTGAGATTTGGTGTATGGAAGTAGTGCCACTTTCATTGAAGAAACCGACATTCGGTTATTTCAATATAACATCATGACGGTGTGATTACTAAAACGAATCAGTGTTGTCCAGGTTAAGCTTGACGGCTACAGCCCAACATGTTTAATGAGATCGGAGATTTCCACCTGTCTCCAGTGTCCTAATCGTGCAGTTAAGGGTGTGAGTTACCAGGACAGTCGAGACGATCAGGCAACCAGATCAAAACTCACAAGCGAAAGTGGTTGAATGTTCAGACGTGATAATTTGGTTGTGCTTAACGTGAGGTAAGTAGTGCAGTGACCAAAACGGTTGACTCATGAAAGCGTGACCAGAGTTCTAATCCTGGACGTGTCCGGAATTCACGATTGTTAACTGAAATACCTGCAGTTACTGACCGCCCCCCCAGACAATCTGGTAATTGCCCAGTGACTACGTCATCATAAAGTACAGGTGAAGTCGCCGTAAACATTGGGATATACTTTCAAAATTGTTCATTGTTTATGAGAGTGCACTTGGCATTGGTGAAGGGGATTTTTATGGGTGGGGAAAATGAGAACAATGAAAGTACCAGTAAGAAAAAACACGTATTCAACTCAAAAAGCTTATACGAAACAATGTGTTCATAGCATCTTCTATATGTATGCTCATAAACGTAGATTTTCTTTCCATCAGGGGAAAGAGAAATGTCCACACGGAGTATTGGAAGATGAGATGAGTCATAACATTTTCCAGATTTGTTAATCCGATTAATTAGACGCGAAGTTTAACAGAAGGATGCAGACAATATTAGCGAAGCGATCAATTCCATAACAGTTCATCCAGTTGTTATACTGGCAAAACACTATATATATATATATATATATATATATAT
>JTDE01002818.1:48440-68732 GCA_014338405.1 Paragonimus skrjabini miyazakii | reverse complement strand
GAGAGAGAGAGAGAGAGAGAGAGAGAGAAAGTCGCTTAAGACGGCTCCAGTAAACTAATTCACTCAGTTGTAAGACAGCAAGTAGAATCGCGAATTTAACTTACCAGGGCTAGCACAAGTTTGTCAGTGTCCCCCGAACACACTTATTGTGTCCGACCGACTGACACAATCGCGTCAACTATGTTTGGTTGAAACCACCGTAAGCTGGGAATACAGACCAGCATTGAGTACTTAAAGGGGTTTCGTGACGCGTTTGTGTTTGCCTTAACAGTCACAATACGTCGATGTTGAACCAGTTTTCTACTGGCCGTTCGCATACCCGGGCAGTGTAGGCAAAATAGTTTTATGTATGCTAGCGTACTCGTGACTAATTAGGAGCTAAGTGGGCCGGGACAATAATGCTTGTTTGTATCTCGTAAACGCCGCGTAGATGACGTATTCGGCAAACTCAAAGATACCAATTTGTTCTGAAGGAAAAGGATGAAGATACGCAGAAAAATTGGTTGTCACTCACTCATTATTCATAGTTTTCAAACAAAATATAAGCAGTCGACGTGAGGTTCATCTACGATAGTTTAATTTCGACATGCAGGCTTCTTTGAACCAGATGAAGCAGTCACAAATCTGGTGATAATTGAGGCAAGCTAAACACAAGTAGCTAAATGAATCTGGGGGCTATAGATCGTGGGCAAAGTGTTCACAGACACTGGCAGCAACTACGTTTTAATCGATGGTTGGGGTGGATTTAGCGCACGTGAAAGAAGACAAAACTTGGATGAAGTAAGTACACCTAGCGACAGCGATTGACTCAAGAGTCATCTTATTTGGAGGGAGGCAGGAAAATTCACTCTATCTAACCGGTCGTGAAAGCATGGCCGAAACTTTCGCCCTGGATGGTTGGGGTCATCGGTTTTTTTTTGAGACTGGTCCACGGTGTTAAGGATGTTAGTTAATCACCGGACATTTCCTCCACTGTGGTCCGAACAGCGAATCGTTCATCAACTCACGACAACACATTGGCCTTGTAGACCGCAGCGTCGTCTAGCTACAAATTCTCGTGTTGGAATTTGACAGAAATGAACTGTAATGTGAGGATTTTGCTCTGCACTCTTAGAGAGTGGTCGTGTTTCGTTGAATCACCTCTCGAATCAAAATCGTTTGATCCAAGGACGGGTAACCTGGTTTGCTGCATTTAGATGCCTAATTCCGCACTTGTATTGCACCAGTATTAGTGAATAAACGTCATCTGTAAAACAGTAATTCTAGTGACATATCCAGTAAGAATATCAAGCTAGTTGCACATGCTGAACACGTATACACTAATCTACAACGGGTCGCAATCCACGATTACTATCTCACATAACCAATCCGGGTACGCCCTCAAAAACCTATGAAAGATCACCAAAATGTCGCTACTATATTTTGGTGTCCCTTTTGTTGGTTAAGTCAGCAGTGTCCAGAAGTTTCAAAGTGAAAATCTTCTCAGAACCGAACCTGGAACTGTTTCAATGAACAATCTATGTACATGCAATTCGTTCAGTTTATGTTCACACCATCTACTAATTTGGAGATGGTGTACGATTAAATCGTTGCTACAGTTGTAGCTGAGAAACACCAACTAGTGCAACTGAAGTAGACGGGGAAGTTCTTTCAGCAGGTCTCCATTCTGTATGATTATTGCAACACAATACTATATGGGATGCGTTAATAATTTTTAACACAACTTACATCTGCTCACTCGACTTATATTGTTCCGCTCATTACCGTATCATTACATTTCATTCTTCCTCTCTTTTCTTGTTTAGAAAGTAACAGTCCGCGTGGTATAGTTGAAGTTATGATGAAATACCGGTTACCAGACTTCGGTATTATCTGGATAACGAACCCTACTCACCCAGTTGTCAGCGTTGAATGCATCAGTGTAGATGGTAACAGTCTACAGACGCACACTACCTACTGAGCTGCGTGGCGGCTGAGCTGATACTTTTAACTCTGTGCATTGATAGGTTTTTTTGTGTTAGCTACTGTGACAGTCTAATTCAGAGACGGGTGTAACCAGCCATACATAGATACAAGCCAGTCCCGCGAGCCACATTCACTCGGCTCAGTAATGTCAATCAAGTAGCAGTTAAGTATGCCGGAATACCTAATAATTTATACGGTGCTACAAAAGAAAAATAATATTAAATAGGATGATTGCAAGACTTCATCTCAATCGTAAACTACGTAATGCAGAAGAACCCAAGGAACAACAAAAACTACATCCCAGTGTTCACCAAAACAAGCTGCTATGGAAAAGAGAGAGGATAACAGACGTTCACCAACGTGAACAACATTGGACTATTAGCTGAGATAAAAAGCTAACTTGAAATTGACCAAATCTCCCTGTAGCTGTCAAGCTTAACCTCAGCACCACTTATTCATTTCAGTAATCACACCGTCATGATGCTGTATTCAAACAACCAAATGCTAATCCCTTCGGTGAAAGTGGCACTACTTCCATACACCAACTGTCACTGTATTTACCGTGTGTGTGTCTGTGTGTGTGTGTGTTAGGCCACCTGCACGAGCAGAACGGAACAGCAGGTGAATAAATGAACAGCCGAACAGGTTCTGGCTTGGGATGAACGTGAACGTAAACAGGCTCCAGCAACGGTTGTTGTATATCCAGTGCAATGTAAGGAGCCATCATATTCTATTGCACGTCACCTGTTGACCTCTGGATATAAGATGACCATTGTTCACACTTCCAGAATAATTTACGTAACTAACAGTCAACGACTGCTTCAGTCCTCTGAGGTTGTTGTTATTCCCACGTGGTAACCATTCATCTGCCATTAGAAGAAGGTCAGCATTGTAAATCTGAAACTGCCGTGGTAAATGAACAACCTTAATGCTTGTGTGTGTGCATGTGTTAGGTGCGTGTGTATGGGTTTTATGCATATAGCCGTGCATTTCTGTTCAGCAACCTTGTTTGACTCTGTTATCTAAGCACCAACACTGCGCCTGACTAGATACAGCGAAATTCGCCAGACAAATCATGCAGTCTGTCTTTTTAATTCTGTTTATTAATTACACTACTTTCATGTTATCAGTAGACAGATTTAATTATTTTTACAGTGCCGATGTCATCGCTCACTCCATCGGATGATGTTGTTGCCTACCAGCTTTGACAATAGGCATTTTAACCATATACCCTCCAGTATGTGCAAAGCAGCCACTCTCTCGGCAGAAGTTGTGCTACTTAGTGTTCGATTTAATGCGCCCAAACACCCGTGGTGTTTCTTAACGTGTATCCTACAGTGGCATCGTGAACAGAGCTGTAAGACGTCCTAATTTCGCAAGACGCCTGCTCAGACTAATTACCAGTTAAATCAACGAATAGAACTCAGTTTGATCATGTCATTCGCAAAGTATATTTTTGAGCCTATCGGTTGCCGAATCCTTCGTGCACATGGCATAATACTTCATAACCACTATGAGGCCACAGAGGACACGGTTGTCACCCAGATGTGTTGTGGTTTAGTAGTGTGTTTTTGATTCTTTGCTAGTGATCCAACGTGCGATCGAACCAAAATTGATGCGAGTTGTGAGTGACTATGCATGAGTACATAAAGTGATCCTCGTAACAACCATCAAACTTTGATTTCTCAGAGCTCTTTCAATCTATCGCGTTCGACAAGGATTATAAGATGCTTTTGCACAGTCTTAACCGAGTATTTGCAGAAGCATATTTTTAGAACCTAATCTATCAGCTCTCTCATTTAACATCCCCTGACCCAAATGGTTTTAACTGGTTCGAAATTCAACCCGTTGACGTAGCTCAGCACATTCGGGGTCTGCTGGAACTCAAATCACAAAATGCTGTAATCCTCGAACCAGAGTCGTGGAGCCATAATCGTGAATAAAACGAGTTAACTAGATAAAATGTTATTATTTCTGAAAGCTGGTAAAAGGTCTAGACTGCTAGACAAGGGAGAAAACATTTGTCTAATAGAAGCAAGAATCGTCCACCGGTTAGCAGTAAATCTTAAACATAGCTAGATGGATGAGAAATGCTATTAGACAAAACCTGCCAGCTGTTGGATCCCTGAATTGCATAGTCTTCCTAAAGCCCAATAACACAATGTGTCACCTTAATGCATTTTAGCCATGTTTAATTCACCTCAGCACAAACTAGTAACGTGGTTGGCCAAGATTTAAAACCAGTCATTCAAGAGAGTTTGACACATATAGTATGAAAGACTTTCTACAGCTCGTGAAGCAGCATGTTTGATTCAATATCAAGAATGAGCACATGTGCCATGTAGATGATTATGTTTCGAAACATATTCCTCTCTTCATACCGACAGACTATCTGAAAACCTTACTATTATTGTGTACAGAAAACGCCTGTTTGAATATCCAAAACACGCCATACTGGCGAATTAATGGCGCAACAATGGGTAGTACATTGGGCACATTCCTCGCTAATTTTTTCATGGTCATGGTAGAAGAACAATAACATGATGTCACCTCGCAACTGTTCTACTACGGACGCTATCTATAATATGCCTTAGTCGTTTCCAAAGACCAGGAGCTAACTGAACGCTTCTTCCTGCCTCCCAGCGGTGTCCACTCCAGCCTAACGCTGATGTGTGAAGCAGAGGTTGAAGAAAGTCTACCTTACGTGGACAAGCGTGTAAGACAGATGGGTCAATAAAGCACAATGTTTATAGGAAACCAGTGTGGTCTGGTCAATATATGTGTTTCACTATTTTCAACCCAGTGAACCATAAACGGGGTGTTATGAGAACACCATCACACCGCACCGCATCTGCACATCCGACTACGCTTAACGAGAACTATAAATGTTGATGATGACCTGGATAGTAAGGATTACCCAGTACGTTTTAGCGAACTTCAGAGTGAATCGAAACCCAAAATCAGTGAGAATGGTGAGGTGGCCAAAAATTTAATGTATACTGAGCCAATCTTCAAACGGGATATTGCGAGGTTGCGGACAACCCAGTGAAGTGTACTTTTGTTGAAACAGAATTCAGATGCCGCCGAATTGCCGGGTTTTAATTAAACACACAGGTTACCCAGACTTACAATCAAAGGAGATTAACTTATTGGCGCCAAATCACGACGCGTGTACTAGCGGTCAGGCAACGGAGCAGAAAGTTACATGGGCAGAACCGATAGATCATTGATCTGAAGAATAAAGGAACGTGTATCAAGGTGGGTTCAAAAACAGTTCTCGAAACCGAAAACGGTAAGCAAAGGAAATCAAGCTTCCGGCTTCGTCCACTGGACGGTGCATCCAAAACGTGAAACCAATCTTCGCCTTCAACATTCCGGTACGCCATCATAAAAACCGGTTCCTAAAATTAGTTGAGGTCCACACAATAAACCAGTTCATATCTGTCTTGTGTGTTAAAAGGTAACTTGTGAATTCTAGGTTGCCGTGCGCCTAAGCTGTATCGTCATTCAAGTCACAATTTTCGACGTTTGTTGATCCATTCTGTGTTCATTTCACCTCTTAAGTGTCGTAGACTTCAAGTTGACATTGACACGCCAGTACGAAATGCTGCTATCTACCGGTGCTCGTCTTACATCTGTTTTGTTCAAATAACACGATATACGCTCGATTGAACCCCAGTGGCATAACCTAACTGTTGATGGACACACTGTCACTGATCCGTGTTGCGACGAGCCAAACGGGAACGTAGTTGAGGTTACCGAGAACCATCTTAAAGATAACATAAACTCACAGGGGTTTCCTCTATCGTTTCTTAAGATAGACAACCTTTTGAAAACCATACTGCACATTTCAAGACCGAGCCCTATCCCGGATAAGTCTCTGTCTTACTGCCGA
Source organism: Paragonimus skrjabini miyazakii (assembly GCA_014338405.1). Classification (NCBI taxonomy): domain Eukaryota; kingdom Metazoa; phylum Platyhelminthes; class Trematoda; order Plagiorchiida; family Troglotrematidae; genus Paragonimus; species Paragonimus skrjabini miyazakii. The sequence goes on along the minus strand of JTDE01002818.1, from coordinate 62,872 downwards.
GGTTTTCGGTCAGCGTCCCGTAAGTTTCAATGTACATAATAGAACATTTTTGTCAGAAACATAGGAAATTACCGATGTCACTGCCTTTAAAACTAATTTTTCCAAAGGTGAACGTGAGAAGCTAGTAGGTAAATTATATGACTAAAGGGGTTATGGGAAATATTTATCTCACCAAACTCACTGGGAGTTGGAAAAGTAGCTGACAAAGACCAGACTCCCAACATACTTCTAACTTCGCCCCGAAACGAATAGCTCACACTCACTCACAATAAGAATCTGCTCAAGATGTCCATACTAATAAACATAACCTGAGTGACGAACTAAGGGAACTTCGTATGCTCTACTTCTAAAATGGTCTATTAATCGCCGCATTTCAGGTTGGTAAATCTCATTGATTGACCTCTATCGCGAGCTTCATAGAGCGTATGTTCTTTTTTCTTCCAAACACAGGAACAACGACGGAACCGCACTTTGTGGCAACAGTTCCTTCAAAGCTTACCTTCTTTCTTATTCCACGCCGCTTGCTATCCCAGAAACATATTGGTGTCTCATTATATTACAAAATTTTCATAGTTGGAAAATTACGGTAATTTGTCATTGTGTTTTCTCCAGAACTATATACACTGGGAAAATGTTCTACGTGCTAAGTTGTATCACACAAATCTCCGTAAACCGTTAAAATTTAGGTTCAAGCTCTGTTTTTGCAAGCGCCTTACAGATGTATTACCTACCTCGTTTGGTAGCGTAAGTGAAACTGGTGATTTAGCTGAACCCGTCAGTGCTTTCGCTAACAGGTATGAAGGTTGAGTCCCTTCCTTGTTCGATTATATATTCACCGAAGGTTCGCTGATAACAGAAAATCTAGCGGTCGGAATAGACCACGCCGTAATTACCCTATTTCACGGAACTCCTCCTGTTAACCAAAATTTCCAGGAAAGCTTCTGCAGGAACAGATTGGATCTGCTGCAGGCAATCGTCGTTGTTGCTCCTTGGAAACATTTCAACATACCGTTATCAGTTGATACTATTCAAGACCATTTAATTAAACAATTCTGATGTCCACTAAATATCCAAACTTCCCTATGTTTCACCACAGACCACAAACAGAAACAGCTGTTGTGGTCATAGACGTTGAGCCGCTGCGGAAATTGTAGAGCATGGAGACAGCTCGGAATATCACTGTGTCTAAATGCCCAACGTTCCTACCAACAGCTCACATATGGATACACTACTTTGGCCCGAAAAAAGTGATTTCGTTTTCAATAGATTCTAGTCCAGAGTTATTTTAGTAAACCCAAAAACCATTTTTTATCTTTTGTCAGAAGTTCACAAGACCAATTTAGATGTATTTCAACTAAGCGGTCCATAAGAACTTGCATGCTCAGATGTGAAAGCTTCTGAAGATTTAACAGACTACTGCACCAGTGCAATCATCTACTGTACCGACCCAAAAAATGTACTTTTTCTAAGGATCCCAAAGATAATTTGTTTTTGGCAAGCACGTTTTGCACCTGTCTGCTTATGTTAGTAATCGTCGATCCAAACTCGGTGCCATTTCACTCAAATGTTCACTGTTTTGTACACAGCACGTTGTATGTCCTTCTGAACAACATTGTACACAGGTGTTCACTTGTTTAATATTGTTCATGGTATCTGCAGAATCGTTTGTTCCAGATGACCTTATTTTCTCGAACAACAGCGCGGTTTTTGAAGAATCCCAATTTGTTAGGTTCTCCATATTTTTTGCTTGCCCATCCAATTTAGGCACTAAGTCTCGCCGCTGGTCCCGGGACAGTTGGAAGCAAAGACCTTGCTTTTTTCAAAATAACCCGAATATATACGATCCGTTATGTTCTTAACCGTAGGCACCCGATTCGTACTCGTTAAAATCGCGTACAATAACAATAACCCATTAAAGACATGTTGTATCATCTTGTCTATTATTCCTTAAGTAGTGTCCACTTGGGAATCCCAAAGCTTACAGTATAAGTATCAGCATAGTTAACATTATTCTGGATGTAGTCTTAATGAATCTTAAGTATAAAAATTATAACTCTAAAGCCCGACAGCATCTAGCACACAGCTTTTGTTCAGGAGCTGAGCAACTAGTTGTTCAGGTTGACCTTTTGTTTTCACATGGCGCAGTATTCAAACGCAACTCAGTAAACTTTGTAACTACGAGTCAGTTTTTGTTTATACTCTGGGTATTCAAAATTCCCTAGTCCGTGACTCTTCCTCCCACTACTTGGCATCATGAAACCCCTATATCAGAAGCTACCTATGTCAAATTAACCTACATTCAGAATTGGATCAACGGAAATTTGCTTCCGATATTAAAGAAGACGTTAACTCCACAATATATCTTACCCTTATCAAGTCGCTTTTTCGTCTCAGCCATTCCACCCTGTTTGCCAAGATCTACCGCAAGAGTGCCGGAGATGGCCTTCTCTGTCACTTCGGACCCTATCTATCAGACCGTTTTTATCAAATCTGAAGGAGCTTCTATCCAACCACCCTTATATCTGGTTCCAGGCGTTGATCCTGGCACCACTGCTGTTCTCAGTTTTCCCCAATCACCTCAATCACCTCAATCACCTAACAGACACTAGCTTGCCACATTAGAGTTATTTTAACATCATGGTGAGTGTCACAGTAACACGCTTAAAACCACTTTTTGGTCAGCATCAGTCGTCGTGTTTCAGTAAACGCCATAGCAGCACTGTCCATTCACGCTTTGAACAGAAAAACCCTAGGATTGCCTCCACATCTAAAGAAAGATAAATTTCTCCTTGAAGCTTTTTATTATGTAATTCTTTGGTTAGGCCAAGTGAGTTGAAACCAAAAGAGTTATTGGTTTACTAATGAGTAGTACGGGATTTTGGTTTTCGTGTAAATTGAACACCACCCACAAATGAACACAGCTGTCACATAGACTTTCCAGTCGGCCCCATTCGCAAAGTTATCGGCTTCGCAACATTTCCACCCTCTCAAAGAGACTTTATCAAGCAATCTAAATCAAAAAGTTTACATAGTACAAGCTTCACATGAGGCAGTCATCAACTGGCACATGTTTGTGTGTTTAACATGCGGTGTGTAGAAAGGCTGCCACTAGGATGTATGGGTTCACGGTTCAACTGAGGTCATCACGTGACGATCCCAGATGAAGCTATTCAGAGAAGTACTAATAAATCGACTAGAAGATCGAAGGCGAAATCTTTCATCGATCAGCTTCTCAAACTTAATCTATACACTGTTGAATATGAAAGAAGTAACGGCGACGTGTTATTTGTCTTCTCGCTTCTCAGAACCTCCAAAATCTTATTCGTTTTTGAAAGCACCATTTCTCTAGGTAACGACTCTCTGAAACTGAACTAAGAGTCAGACCTGAATTTATACACAACTGCTCCCCAGTACTTGTGTGCAAAGATTGAAACTCTGTGTCTCAACACAATGTGGACGCCACTATAGGTTCAGTCCTCAGGCTCACTTCGATCTTTGTTTCATTTTCTACTTTAGATACTGGTAACAGGTTTATCCATTGGGACATCTAATTATGCCCGTCTACTAGTCCACACACAGGCCATCATGCATATATATATATATATATATATCGTATACTTCACAATAACTGCCCATCGCTTATCGTTTGCTTTTTACATTTGAGATAGAAAACTGAGTTGGTGGCTTCTTAGTGTATACTATTGACTAAGCCACTTGGATTTCAAATCAAACTCGTGGAACTTCATGAAGCTCTAATTAAACTTTGTGTTACTACCTTATACGGTGATGGCACCTAGCATAGTCTCGCCCGTGAGAAATGATAGTATCATACTATCATTGCCAGCAATAGATCAGTCGTCAGTATTAATATTTTCTGTCATATATATATATATATATACTTGGCTAGTGAGGCCACGTAGTAATAAGATTTGCAGCTTTCTTGAGATCTGTTTCTCTATCAAAACATTTTGACACATCTCGGAACTGCAATATAAGCAGATGAAGCCAACCGGAACGCGCGTACCACAGTTAAGAGGTGCTCCAAAAACACAAATGTGGTGTCCCGTTAAGGCCAATCCTAAGCATGGACGACTCACCGTACCACAAGCTTGCTAGATAGCTTGTTGACATTCTACATCCCATCCGTCAGAATTTTACCCCCCACTGTGTAAAAGATTCTTTCGAACTGGTACAAACTTTACAGAACGTATCGGTGGGTTCACATAAGATGTTTTCTATTGATGTTGACTCCTTATTTATAACCGTTGTTGTGCGATTTAATTTCCCATCAAAATTTACCTTTTTGTCTCCCAGTTGATTATCTCAACGAACTTATACTTTTATATACAGAGAATATCCGTTTTGATTTTGCGGGATCATCTTATAAGCGAGTAGATGGTGTAGCAATGGACAGTCCATTGGATCCAACACTTGCGGATATATTTTTAGGAATGATTGAATTAAAACTATCTGATGCTAGAGATGGTGCCAGCCTCCATAAGCGATATGTAGATGACATTTTGATTTTTACCACTAATATTCATTTTGACTCACTTTTAAACCTTTTTAATTCTGCTCATCCTAATCTTTCTGTTTCTTTTGAAGAGGAAGCAAACAAGAGTTTATCTTTTCTAGACATTTTACTCACTAGACGAAAGAATGTCTCACTACAACGCTCGGTGCACCGTAAGGCCACTTGGAGCGGTCAGTATTTGCAGGTCTCTTCTTTTGCACCAACCACTTATAAACGAGGTCTCGTGAGAACCCTGTTTCATAGAGCCCGGGAGATATGCACGGATGACTGCTTGCAAGGAGAGGAGGAGAGATTAAAGAAAGTGTTGCTCGCGAACGGCTATCCTGAGCAGTTCATCGATGTTCACAGCCAGAACAGACTGATCAAGACTGCCGTGAGTACGGTCCCTAAGAAGCAGGTCTTTTTGGACCTTCCCTTCAAAGGCGATCATATCACAACTGATGTAAGTCAAAAATTACCGTCTGCTCTAACTCGTACATACCCGGTGGCTGAATTGCGGTTGCTGCTTACAACTAGGAGTGTCGCTCAGCTTATTCACAATCGTGTCCTACCGAGATGTTCTGTCTCACGTGTAATCTATTAGTTCACTTGCAGTTGCGGTGACGTCTATATCTGCAGAACAGATCGGTGCCTACGACAAACAATGGCTGAACATATGTCCAAGTGGTTGGTGCACGCCATGACGCAACAGACAATGGCAACAGAACGAGTGAGGCGAAATCCGACCTCATCCATAGCAAAGCACATCATGGAAACAGGTCACGTTGTTGACCCCGTCAAGTGTTGTTGCGTAATCGGAATCCGAAGTTGCTTGCCCTCTCCGAAGCTATGTTAATTAATATTCGCCGTCCGGTCCTGTGTGTGCATAAACTGTTGACTCATGCAGCTTGTCTGCTCTGGAAGGGATAACAGTCCCTGTTTTGTGTAAACCCAATCGGTGAATGTTTCTATTGTTGTTGTTATCCCCATGTCCTATATATTCCAATGTTTTACATTCGTGGCCGAAGAGAGCAAACGAAATGTTAACCTCTCACGACGTATATCTTCTATTGTTACTAGTGAACTGGATCCAGAGAACTCAGTGTTTTAAAGAGAATAAACCGGAAGAAAGGAACTACATATTATGCGAGCAAGTTCCATTATGACGAAGTCATTGAAAAGGACAGTATAGTTCGTTATAATCAGCTTTTAGGACCATTCTTTACTCCACCCTCAGCACAAGTTTATTTGCACGCTTCCTTCAGGAGTTATTACATATCCACATTGGACTATGCTGATCATCCTACCACTGCTGTAGATTTTGAGGCCGAAATGTCCTAATACGGAAATACAGTTTCAGAGCAAGCGAACGTACGTTACGAATGCACATTAAGTTCCTGAATATGCGCAACTTCAATGACTAAAATTCTGTTCTATTCTTCCGGTATCCACACTCGGGGATAAATGTTTACATCGTTCACTTATGATGAAGGTTGTCAACGAATTGCATCGTTTGTCATTTTCCACTCCTAGAGTCAGTATAATGCGTACAACAAAACAGCGAAGGGACCACGTTGAATTTCTGTCTACTTAAGTAAACGTAGGTATCAAAAATCATCAATACGTGAAAATATCGGTGTACTGTATAAGTAATTTGTGAAACGTGAAGTAAAAAATAAACTATGCAAGCTTTCTGTTCTGTGGTAGTATTCACACCGTAGTATACAACTGAAGGTGATAGTTCGTTCCTCACATGGTCCTGAATTTGTACTGCAACCTTCGTGGTTGTGTGACTTGGTTCAGTCATATCTTTATAGCACGGCTGTAAGCTCTGTAGACCAACCATGGGATATAAAACGTTTTACTCCACAGAAGACTACTATTCTCCGCACACCATCTATAGTATTCGTGCTAGATACCGGAATTCCGCCTGATTGTTGCATAAATTTGAGTACTTCAGGCGGTTTGTGCAGTTGTCCGGGGATTTCCCTTAAAAACGAATAACGAAATGAGTCCATAAAGTTGTTTTCTTTTTCAGGCACCTGTAATAGTTTTCGGTTTTCTTTCATAAATTGGGTACATAATTTTGCATGTATGGCTATCTGTTCATTTCCTTCCATACCTTCCGACAATATCAAGAATAGCTTGTGATCGTTAACTGGTTGAATGTGTTCACCCTCAAAGAACATTCCACTACAACTGTTACTGTCAATCATTTTTAACTCACTGGAAATGTATTTTTCTTCTGGCAGAAATGTTCTCGAGGCACTTCCTCTCAATTGTTTGTTGAACGGGCCAGCGCAGCCCTATTCCACATGATTGTGCAGCACTACGAAATATTCGATTTCTGCAGGTCATGTAAACTAAACTGTCAGGCATTTCGATAGACATCTTAATTAGAAAGCATACCCTCTGACAAAAGAACAATTCCATTCTTTAACCCCACATATTAAACTGCAGACAGATGATAACTAAAATGAATTGGTGTGCAAGAAACGAGTGTAATTTACCAATACCCTGTGATGTAATAACTTCCGGGACTACCTTAATACTATCACTAATGTGTTACAATCGAATTTGACCAACGAGGATCAAGTATGGTGCATTGCCAGAAAAGCAAACACTCAGTTTTTTCACATTATGCAATTTTTTCTGGAGTCGCAATAATACGGTTGCTAATACTTTCATGTAATCAAAATCGGCGCGCTCGGTAGTTAAAATGTCATCGGGGCAAACACTTACTTTGACTAAATCCTTTGAAGGATAACGGATGACGAACTCACCTCGTGTGACAGCCGGTTGTATTTAAGTGTTTCTCTGCATGTCTTCATTGTAGTATAGACTTGTGAAGCCTCATCCAGCTCGAATAGACAAGGCTCAAGTCTTGTTTGATCAACACTTCGTTGCCACCAGTTTCAGCACGTGTTAGGTACGGTTAGCTATGTTCTGATTTGTCGTGCGATTTCACCGAGTCGTTGAACTGGAGCGATCCGGGATAAGGATTCGACCGACGATAGCTAATGTTTTAAGTTACTAATTCAGTTTTTGCCCCCAGAACAAAGTACAGAGTTCAAGTACCGGGCTTTATAAAACTTCTTGTGAACCGTATGTTGAAGAATCCGACTGGTGTGAAAATTTGTCAGCCTTCACATGACACTATCATCAAACAAACCAGCGTATTGTACATTTGCGTCGATATGTCCATCTTTCTGATTGGTCGTGAGAAGTTAGACAGAAGCTGCTATGTGTCTGTGGCCGATAAGTTCGGACCTTTATTCTGCATTTTGAACATAGAGAGTTCAGGGGTTTTTGCGTTGTTTCACCTAAACTACTCACGTGTCCATCGAAGTAATTACAAGAGTGTGCGTGAATGCGTTGAGAGAGACTGCTGGGGCAAGTCCAGGTTAAATTGATGCTCCTGTGTTGAATTCACTTGTGATTAGTTCGCTCTCCACACATAGTCGAATGGTATGCAGAACTATTCCAGTCCTTTGCATAACCAGTACACTTGAAGCCATATGAAAGAATGTATTCCATCCAACTTTTTAAGTATTTACAGTTGACGACCATGTTGAGTCTTTGGGCGATAGATATGAAAAAAGTTGGCCAGCTGTACCACAATTTTTGTAAGTTGTCTTCGTATGGTGATAGTCTGGAAGGGTCCTGTGTTGATCACCCCATCAGTAACGGACAAACAGGTTTAATTTGTACACCGAGGCTTTCTAATGAAATTGTGCTGGTGACATTCTGATCGTTGTACAGCTGCACAGGAGAGTGGTGAAAAGGCGGCCGTTCTGCTATAGCTGCTCCGTGTTGAATAATTTCGCAGTTCCTATTCCACGTTATTTTCGTTTCCACTTCTGAAAGTACGAGTGATCTAATGTGAGCATCACATACAGCAATGTGTATTGCCTTCGTTTCGTCACACTTGCATGGTTGTACTACACTGTGATTATAACGACCGGAGAATACATTGGATCAAACCACCATCGGCGTGCTGAGGTAACTTGTGGTAGTATTTTCATGTCGTGAAAAAGTTCATACAAGCCTCGTTCTATCTCAATAGCTGTGAGAGCATGTAAACGGACGTTTTCACGTAGATAATGTCATTGATGTTCCGGTACGCTTACTGAGCGATTCAAAACAGTAAATAATTCCAAACATTCATAAAAGGTTCATTTCCAACGTGACCAAACAGCAAGGAATGGTTCTGTACATAGTTTAGGTTAAAAAAGTTCCGGAGAATTGCACGAACTCGTTTGTGAATATCTGATTCCTTTCGCCAACTACCATATCACCGTAACAGTTCTTTGCAGTATACAGCTGGTGTGAACGGAAGCGTACAAATTTAACGAATGAATTGCGTACTGTGTTAACATCAATCATTCAACCTGAAAACGGATTGATAAGTCCATCCGGCAGAGAAGAGAGTAAATATCACGTATCACCAGTAGATAATCGATCACATGCAAAAACACCAACTCACTTCGTAAACCGGCATTCAATGTACACAGCACGTCCGGGAAGTGGTGTTCGAAAAGTGAGTTCACGAAACGTGCACTGAAGACGTACATGCACCTGGTCACTGGAAACAATGGCTATTACTCAACGAAACTGAAGTGTAATACGGGCAGGCTGCCAATGAGTTAGGCTGAAGGCTTAGATCACGGGTTTAGGGACAGCTCGGTTGTGAGAAGAGCAGTGTCAGTGATTGGGATGACCTTAGCTGGCGATTCTGACAATGTTTGTGGTGACAGGTAGATCATTGGTGATACACGGATGAACGAAAATGACACTGTCAATGTGCCCAAATTTGTTGACACAGAAGTGAGTGTAGCTGGATTGTCCGTTTGTAAAACTCTGAAGTGATATTAAGAAAACCGCAAGACCTTTCATCATCAAGAAAATCAACCGTGAAACGATAATGTCATCAGTGTTTGTTGGAGGATTTAGCTGATTGATTTAAGTAAAATGTTCCCTGAGTAACCCATATGAAGTAGTAGTCTGCGGGCAACTTCAGACAACTTGACAGATTTCGATGTCAAACAGTAGCATTCATAGTATCCAAGGTGTCATAACGCTGTTGTGTTTCAATCCCATAAGCTAGCGAGATTTTGTAGGAATTTCAGTTCACAATGCATTATGACAACTACAGATCCAGTCACTTGTGTGCAGTGATCAGGATCACGGTAAACAATCTTCTTCGTGGAAAACAAAATGCTTGGTTATGCGGTTCTACTTCAGTGGGATCCTACATAAACCACAATTATTGGCCGATGGTAATTCTGAAGGGTTTAGTACGCATCTAATTGGCTTCAAACACAAGGTTGGGGTTTGAAGTGCGACCATCAGAGTGCAATGGGCAATATTTAAGCTGGACTGAAAGGGGATATATATGTTAAACATTTTAGTTCAAGGTTGACCTTAAATCCATTCGCATTTCGTCACACATATAGGTTCGGATATAACAACTGAGTCATGAGAACGACAAAGTAGCGAACAAGACTTGTTTTCTGTATTTGATCATCAGGCCAATTACAACACAATAAATATGAAAACAGTAACTGGGGTGAGTCAGAAAAACCGCAAATAAAGATTGTGGACGACGTGTTTGTTATCAGTTACGCAATCACTGTTCCAAATCGTGGGCGTGATTGATCGTGGACCAGGGGAGATTAAGTGTTCGTACGAACTTCTTCTGAGCGCAGAGGTCAGGATTGCGCAACCGGATACTGATAGCCTCGACAACGGTCAACATTCGGAATCTCACCATTTTTGATCGATGCCTGAGCGTTCGGTAGACAATCTGAAAAGCATCTTTCTCACTGACAGAGTCGGTCAAACGAACAACATTTACGCTTGAAACCGTTTTGATCACATCACCGTTCAACCACGCACGATGATGTTCACGTACTCTATCAGACAATCGCTTTGTAGTACGACCAATGTATGATGCTCGACACGAGCAAACAAATGAGTACACACAACATCTAGTTGTAGAACATGCCCGACCTATGCTGCTACCTTGACGAAGTGGTCTGGCTTATGTACTGTTTTGATCTGGCGGGCTATGCTGACTAGGACTCCGGTCCTTCCAGTTGCAACCGTGTCATACAGGCCAAAGGGGAGCAGTCAGACGAAAAGCAGTTACACTCATAGGATTGTATGTCGCACTACTGACTGGAGTGCTTAGGTAGTGAGGCACGATCCTATGAGCATACAGCAGAACTATTTTTATAGTTGCGGCATTGCTGTCTTCCGTACCAGGAAGAAGGGGGTTACAAATGTACTCTCAAACAAAGCGAACTCCGATCGTCCGACGGTTAACCGTGACCGTCGGCGTATTATCCAATACAGTCAAAAACCTCCGATATCCCGCAAAAGCCCGATGTCGCTTCGAGTACATCCACTGCGCACAACAGTGCACAGAATCAGACGTCAATGTCTTATTCACTGCGTCCTCGGGCTAGGCAAACCCCTCACTGCCAAGTGGGTCAGACTCTTGAGTCATTGGTTCCGGGTGGGGTCCCCAAGGAAAACCCTGTATTCTGTTGTCTCGCAGGTCAGACTTTTGAGTCAGAGACTCGGGGTGGGGTCCCTCAAATCAACCCCCTTCCGCGGCATAAACGACCGGAAAGTGGCAGAAGTGATCGTTCTCTCGACAGTGACATTACTAGCCGATTTCGGCTTTCTCCTACCGTTTACCCCCTATTCCTTCTGTCTTCCATATGCCTTCGGGCGATAATTGTTTTCTGAGGCCAAGACAACTGGTAAACATTGGCGCCTTCAATGTCCTCACTTTCCGACAAGTCGGTCGGCAAGCTGCTGTGGCAAGTACTCTCTCAAGTCTGGAGCTTGATGTGTGCTGTGTGTTGGAGACGCGAGTCTACGATTCTAGCACGGTTATCCATTTGAGCTCACCTCTAAATAACTGTCGATCCAAACGCTTCTGTCTCAGGGTTTCTGGTGATGCCGAAGCTGAATCTTGCGGTCAAGCTGGAGTACGAACCGCACTAAATTCCAGAGCAGAGCAATGCCTGCTCTACTGGATTCCAGTGAACAGCCGCTTGTGCGTTGTCACACTCAATACATCAGTAAAAGTCTGTCGACGCAAATCAGAAAACCTTTGTGTATTCATTATATCGGCGTACGCTCCGACGGACAGCTGTTCGGATGCTACCAAGGATGCGTTCTATGACGTCCTCGTTGAACTTCTGAGGCGAACTCAACACTCAGACATTATCATAAGAGCGAGCGATTTTAATGCTCAGCTTGGTCGTCTTTTTCGGGAGGAGAAGCGCCTGGGAGGTATGTTTGGTGTTCGGGCACAACGCACCGACAATGACGAAAGACTGCTGCAGCTGTGCACATCCCACGGTCTGTATATTTCAAACACCGCATTCCAACACAGGAAGAAGCACTGTGTTACTTGGATATCTCCGTGTGCCTCCCAACCGTGGACACAGTTGGATCATGTAGCGATTATTGACGAGTGGCGCCACTCTGTTAAGGGCTGCCGTGCCTTTTGGAGCAACCACCTAGACTCGGACCATGCTGTTGTGCGTGCCCGTTTTATTTTGTCATTTGTCCAGAGAATAGATGCTCGTAAATGCAATGTACTTAACTGACATTCGAGCGATGAGGATGTAAAGAACGTTTACCAAAAGACGTTGGTGAAGAAGTTGCTAAGTTCGAGTCAGGTGTGTGATCCTAACGAACACTGGGAACAAATTGCTGCAGCTATGAAAGCTTGCTGTGAACAGGTATGTTCCGAAGAAGCTGTTCAGTTTCGAAGGAACTGGATTTCCGTCACGTCCATAAACCTCATGACTAAGCGCCGATCGATCCCATCTGGTTCTGTATATGATGACGACCGTCGAGAACTTAAACGCAAGCTGACTAAAAGTTTACGCATAGACAGTGAGCACTACTTGGTCGAACAATCGAAACAGATGGAAAGAGCCTTTTTATCTGGGAATAGCAGAAGGCCTTTTTCCCTGACCCGTGGTTGTACTGGTCGTCGAGTTGGTCTGAGTGAGACCATATGTGAAAAAGATGGTTCACTTATCACCAATCATTCGTGCCGACTTGACAGATGGGCTGAATATTTTGAAGAACAGTACAGTTGGCCTCAACCAAATCATGTGGACGACGGGACCCGACTGGTCAGTTATTGCGTTCCAGACGGCCCTCCGTCGGAAGCAGAAGTGGTCCTAGAGCTCAAGTTATTGAAGCGTAATAAGGCTCCAGGACCAGATCTACTCTCTCCTTCGTTTTTCAAGGATGGTGGGGAGAGGTTGAGATCAGAACTGACAAAACTCCTCCAGACGATCTGGGAGACTGAAGAGGTGCCTCACGATTGGTGCCTATCAACAATCATCTCCGTTTTCAAAGAGGGGGCCCGGAGTCTATGTGACAACCACAAAGGCATCAGTTTGGTGTCAATTGCGTCCAAGTTATTCACTGACCTCGTTCTACGTCGGCTCACTAAGCCCAGAGAAAGTCAGATACGTGAAGAACAGGCAAGATTCCGATCCAGTCGAGGGTGCGTTGATCACATTTTTACCTTGCGACGGATCTTGCAACATCGACACTCTTACAGACTACTGACGGTCTTGGTCTTTTTGGACCTAAAGGCTGCTTTCGATTCAGTTGCTCGTAACGTTCTCTGGAGCTGTCTACTCCGCAAGGGAGTACCAGAGAAATACGTGAATCTAATGAGATCACTGTATGCCCACTCTGCATGCAGGATGATGGTTTATAGACCACTGTCTCGGGGGTTCATCACTTCTAGTGGTGTTCGTCAGGGGTGTCCGATTTCCCCCTTCCTGTTTAACTTTGTCTTGGACGACATTGTGGAGGGTGCGTTTGAGAAATCCAGTGAACTCGGTGTTGAGCTTCTTCCTGGCGCTAGATTGACCGATCTGGAGTACGCGGACGACATTATCTTACTTAGCCCCTCTGCTGAAGACATGCAGACCGTCCTGAACAGGGTGAGTAACCGGGCTGGTTTGCATGGAATGCGCTTCACACCTCTGAAGTGCAAAGCGCTGGTTCAAGACTTGGGCATTTCCACTCCTGCTTTTTTCATTGCAGGTAACCCACTTGGGACTGTGAACAGTTTCACATACTTGGGTGGCACTATCTCGTCAACCTGTAATATTGCTGATGAGATATCAGCGAGGGTAGCAAAGGCACGGGTTGCCTTTGCCAAACTGCGTCATCTGTGGCGTCGAAAAAATGTTCGGTTGTCGCTGAAAGGAAGGGTATATAATGCTTGTGTGCGTTCCATTTTGCTGTATGGTTCGGAGACGTGGCCAGTTCACAAGGAAGATATCACCAGCCTTGCTGTTTTTGACGATCGTTGTCTACGCCAATTGGCCCATATTAAGTGGACTGATCGCGTGAGCAATGTGGCAGTTCGTCGGCGAGTATTCCGGAACGCTCAGGATGCGCGAGCAATTGGTCAATTAATCATGGTACACAGTTTGCGATGGTTGGGTCACGTACACCGTATGTCATACCGTACCGAACATTATATGCTAAGGCCACTAACAGTTGGGTAAGACCGCGTGGTGGTCAGCCAACAATGTGGTCACAAAATATGAAGACCTTGACTGCTCCATTGAACAAAGTGGGTAGGTGTCGCGTGCCTGAATGGGGTCCTCATGATCACTCAAACCGCTGGTTAAAGACGCTATCCGAGATGGCGGTATGTCGAAGTCAATGGCGTAATGCATCCATACCATTTCTAGTTCTCCCGCTTAGTCTTCAATTAATTTTCATATTTTCTAGTAGCGTTTTCTTCCAGGATATTCTACGTCACTGTTGAGGTGAGCGGCGGCCCGAGCCACAGAACACGCCCGTCAGGCCCGTAGCTGCTATGATGATGATGATGATGATGATGATGATGATGATG
>JTDE01002818.1:30833-48000 GCA_014338405.1 Paragonimus skrjabini miyazakii | reverse complement strand
GATGATGATGATGATGATGATGAGTGATATGGTAGGTTGTTTCGACGGACTATTTGAGCGTCCACGAGATAACTTCGGCCGTATGATCTCCCTTGAATGGAAGACCAATAAACGCAAGTTTCTTATTCAGAGAAGGTGACTCAACTTTCGAATCTACCACCTGCATCGCTTTGTGAATGAAACGCAATGGGTAGTTAATCTGCATGAACACTTCTCGTAGAAAGTCTAGCTCAACTTGTATAGTATCAGGAGTGCAGGTCTTTAACGCTCTACCCGTCAGACATCGTATGAAGTTTCGCTTTTGATTCAGCGGAACGAAACTGTCAAAGTGAATGTACTGGATACTCCATATGTGTTTTCTGTTCACATTCCGTTGGATTGAACCATCTTTTCGTATCACTATGCCAACATCCAAAGAATTAATCTGACCGTTGTTGTCTGACTCTTGGGTGAATTTAATGCTGCTATGGGCTGCGTTGAAAGCTGCCATAGTTCTGTTCATGTTAGAATTCCCATTGACGACGCAGAAGACATCATGAACATAGCGTTTGTACAATGCAAACAGTTCAATGACCGCACTCAATTGGTTAATCTTCTGTTTGCTCATGAGAATGTCAGCTAACAGGGTACCTACAGGCGAGTCTATTGCCACTCCATCTCTCTGTCGGTAGATTGTATTCTAAAACCGAAACTGAACGTTACTGCTACAAAACGCCAACAGTTCTCTCAGTTCAATTTTTGGGATTAGCCATATGTTTGGTGTTCGACACAATCGCATAGGTAGTCAATTGTCTTCTGTAAAGGCACGTTCGTAAATAGTGAAGCGGCTTCTAATGCGAACATTCGTTGATTGTTTAGGTTCACATTGTGGATGGCGTCATTGAAGTGAAACGTGCCGCGGAGATTGTTTTTTTTAGCTCCAGCAAGCTCGAGCAAACCGGCAAGCTACCTAGCCAGACATGGTAGGGCGAGTTACACATATCTAACATGGGTCTCAAACACAGATGAAGATGGATAGGGAGAAAAACAAAATATGAGATGTAGAAAAGGCAGTGTCCGTTAGGGCGCCCACCCTGTTACCGTCCCAAGCCACCTCCGTCGTGAGAAAGAAAAAAACTACGATTGACTCAGTCCTACTTGGCGGAACTGTTCAAAGCAGTCGAGACTTTTTATACCTCTAGGCTCATCTGCAACCCTAACTTTTTTTCCGGTGACTGTTCTCTTTGATGTCTTGGCAATGTGTGGTCATTACGCGCCCTATAAATACTTTGTACTTGTCGCCTTTGGGGCGGAACAAAGCGATTTCCTTTGCACGCGACTTTTGGGCTTGTCTTGGGAGCGACTACGGGGACAGTCGCGGTATTATTCGGGACTGAGATTTTCGTGTTAATTATTACAGGGACGAGAATCCGATTTTATCGAGCGCACCACTATACCGAGATCGAACCAGCGTATTGTTTAGGAGGGTTTACAAGTGTCTAACACGTTGCGTCGAATGAAACAGAAGGGGATAGTTGAATCGGTCATGTTAGAACGCATCCGATCCATTGGAACAATAATCCGAAGTCTACCAAAAGTGCACAAAGAAGGTTTGTCCCTGCCTACTTATGCAATTATATCAAGAGTCAGTCGAAACAACCTCTCCTGTCGCTCAATTATGCAAGTTTCCGTTCAACACCCGTTGTCATGTCACAACTCAAAACCAAACTTCCATGTTCTACAACTAGATGTGTATACTCATTTAGTTGCTCGTGTCGAGCATCATACATTGGTCGTACTACAAAGCGATTGTCTGATAGAGTACGTGAACATCATCGTGCGTGGTTGAACGGTGATGTGATCAAAACGGTTTCAAGCGTAAATGTTGTTCGTTTGACCGACTCTGTCAGTGAGAAAGATGCTTTTCAGATTGTCTACCGAACGCTCAGGCATCGATCAAAAATGGTGAGATTCCGAATGTTGACCGTTGTCGAGGCTATCAGTATCCGGTTGCGCAATCCTGACCTCTGCGCTCAGAAGAAGTTCGTACGAACACTTAATCTCCCCTGGTCCACGATCAATCACGCCCACGATTTGGAACAGTGATTGCGTAACTGATAACAAACACGTCGTCCACAATCTTTATTTGCGGTTTTTCTGACTCACCCCAGTTACTGTTTTCATATTTATTGTGTTGTAATTGGCCTGATGATCAAACACAGAAAACAAGTCCTATTGTGAAAAACAGTTTACAGAAAATGAATTTTACTGCAACTGTTGTGACGCCTCCCCCATCTACTTCATCGGTCAAACCGGTCATTTGGTTCGTCCAAAGATGGTTATTAACTGCTCAGCACATCACTAGTCATTACTACTTTTAACGATTTTCTTTAAAGAAGGTCAGCTCACTGCTGCAGGTCTTTTCAAGACACAATAGCTTATCACTCCAGTCCTTTCGTCAAACAAGAAATGATTTCATACTTTACCATGGAAGCAGTAATCCAGTCGGCCGGTTATAGTCATTATTGTGCGTGGTAGAATTTTGCAAACCCAGCGGGTTCCATTGTTGTTCAACCTCACAACGAACGATCCTATCGAGACACAAATGAGTTCAACAAGGTAATAAATATTGCATGTCAAAAGTACATCTTACGAGATGAAAAACTGCGATCGAACAAGCTTCACGAAACAAACGAAGCTGACGATGTCAGTACCGACTAACCGTCATGTTCCATGGGGAAGTGCAACTAGTGGTTAACATTGCAAGTTCACCTAAATAAAGTCCACATAGTGAGCTTTAATAAGAAAATCGGGCATTCTTTTTACCAGCATGTTTTGCTGCTTGTGTATTGGCCAATTTATCAGATTGTTGTATCCCCCTTACATTGCCAGCGTAGCTGAACACTGAGATTTTGATAACATCTGGAAGAAGACGCTCCGAAATGCTTCTAAACTTCCATCAGCTCACTAATTTTGATGGTGGATCCAACGTATAATTGATGATTACTGAATCCGAGATAAGTATCTGATAATTTGACTTTTGTGTGGCTTCATAACTCCCACTGATAATATTTTACTTCAAACTGCCCCCACGTAAAATGGCTTCCCATCTGTGGCAGGATTGTGTGTTGTCATTCTTGCTTCCTATCGTCACACGCAGCACTTATCTACATCCGACGTGTGTTGTATATTCTGGGTATTTTTGCCACAGATCACAGCTGACCGCCTGTGAATGTGTGCGTTGTGGTCTTCACTGCATCGGATTGATTTATTGCTTTCTGCTGCATTACATCACACCAAACAGGTACTTCTGTAGTGGTCATGACTAGTTACTGAATAGACTAGGTAAATTCGAGCGTACCTCACTAGGCTATCGATGATAACAAAATGAACGAATGGGACAAAATAGTTACAAAGTTCCAACAAGTTATGGTAATCAAAAAGGTTTGACTCAAAGGAAAGTGTTCACAAGTGTTCGAGATGACCACCACAATATTCCAACCTACCAGTATCCGGAAGTGGGTAATATCACAGAGTTGTCGTGGGCTGCTGAAGCGCGATCCGGGGTGCGACGATGTTCGTAGTACAACAGAGCTATAAAAAAATTGGATGATAGATCCGTGTAGTATCATCAAACGACTGCGCAACGGAGAGAAGAGCAGACTGACGTGCACAAAATTTGTATTGAATTGCAAGGTCACTTTTATCAATTTCAACAAAATGCAAAGGTGATACAAAAAGTTGCTGTACAGAAATGCAGCATCGTTTGCAAACAAAAATAAAGAAATCTCTACACTTCTGTGATCCACCGGGCGGGCTGATTTGTTGTTCGTTGTTTTACTCAACAGCTACGAAAACATATCATACCGAGTAGCATGTTTTAAGTAGGCAAACCAAGAGACTGGTCGTTAATTTTGAAGAATTTTCCAAATCAGTTTAAGAAGATGGACATCGCACAATTATGCTACCACAGAAATGAGTCAGAAACAGAGAAACAGAAGAGTCAAAAGCTCACCGCTGTATGAGGTGAACGACAGCTACAGCGAGCAGACACAACGAAGCCGTTTACAGCGGCGTCAACATCATCTGGACTTGATGCCTCTTCACGGTCGATCAGAACCGCTGTCTGAAGATGTCATGGGGTCGGAACGTGCTCGCAGCACACATGTCGTGCCCCGTTGCCGAGGCTATACAAACGACAGCAACGGTCGTCGCGAAGTCTGCGAAGCTGTTCTTGGACTTTGCAACAGTGAATCAGAAGGGTCTGGACAGATAAGACCAAAACGATATCGGAGGACATCATGGCTACCTCAATCTCTAAATCGCGAATATGAACAAAGAGTGTTAAAAGCGGGCCTCGTGGTGGCAACAAGTTTCCAGAGAGACAATATTGCTTCGGGCTTTGAAAATGTTCATTGCTATGGTTCATTTTTGTGTGGTAGTATGAATTCATTTTACTAGCCGTTGAAAACATGAACAGCATGACAGTGAAACCCCTGACAACCATGTTTTGCTCTCCTTTCTGATTGGACAGAAAACAACTGCGCGTACAAGATTTAATCATTTTTGGAGAAATTTTTGTCTGACAGCAGACTTCTGAGTATGTCTGCGGTTTGCCCAATGTAAAACAGATGGTTATTAGTGTAGCGAGGAGGAACGATCGTGCTATACTACTCACACCACTGCTATTCAGTAGTGGGCGCCGGAGCATATATTTTAACATTGAAATAATTGCAGGAAAAATACAGGAAGAAACATCGGAGTGCAGCATCGCATTAAATGGTTCTTGGCAAGCAAGGGAACGTAAAGGAACTGGGCATTGACATCTGTGGCAACCGTGACCGTCTGAGCCCAGTACCATACGCAACAACAACACTAGTCCCTGAAGTGATTAAAGGACCATTACGATACACCGAAAGTGAGCGCGGTGTCACATTTTTTGTAACACAATCTTCACGAAACAGCCTTCAATAATCTTTGGATACCTACCGACATAACCTTATTGTTATCAATTAATATTTGTTCATATGTATTTGCTATAGAATTTCGTTCTGTCATATAGGCTACATATCGACAGTAAGAAGTCTTTTCCCCTGTTTTTGAGACAGCAATCTTTAGATGGGTTACTGCTGACACTACAATCCCTGGTTACGGCATTAGCTCATAGCTGGGCGTATACTTAATACACCCTCGTTTAAACTGATATTCTTAGTGAAATCCCCGCTCACACTTTTAGTTCGACCAATCGTCTGAATGCATGTATGCTTGGTGTTATCCTTCACATTGCACTTTTCATGTCTCTGCAGTTCAGTAGGCTTTTGTCAGTCTTCAGTCATGCATTTTTGTGCACCGCATACGTCTGCACGTAGCTGGAAATAGTTCACGTGAAAATAATACTTATATATGCCACTACCATCATGCAATTCTCATCAGCTGCCCACCACCTCTTATGAAAAGTGTTTTGTGAAACGTCCGCGCATTCCTCTCTGCAACGTTGCACTAGGTTGTGTCCTTAATTGCCAGGATGGACTTCATTGGGTTACCGGACTGTGGTAGATCGTAGTGTTGGTGCCTGCATGTTTTATACTATGATTTCGTTTTCCGGTGACCTTGGTCAATCTAGGCTATATTGTCCGATCTTATTTTGGCCTTAACTACTGTGCCTCACTTTTAAACAGCTACCTGACAAAATTTTTGTGACACATTCGTTATGAGATTAGAAAAATAGAACGAGGCAAAGCAGGTAAAGTTTCACTGAGTAACCATGTGTTCACTTCGTTTACTCTTGAATAAATAACCACGGCGAAACAACAAAACACAAATACAAAGAGCACAATTCGCTAGCTAACGCGTCAGACAGGCGGACGGAGCGGGGAGTTAGGAGACCAGTAATCAGGATTTATGATTACCAAGGTGGCCGCACAGTAAGAATAAGTTGTTTTGAACGCATATGAGACGTTGTGACGTCCAGCAGCCACGGTCTGGGTAAATTATAGAGAACGTGTTTCCAGTTACCCTGTAGGATCAGAAAGGAAGTTTTGACAGGCTTCACTCTATTACCAATTTTTACTATAATTTTTGTACGAGTGCTGCTGATCTCTTCTGACTTTGGATCCATCTTGAGGTTCTTTATTTCCAAATGCCAACCTATCTATTTTTTATCCCATTTGGCTACCTGATCCCCTGATCCGTGACGCATTCTACATGGAGTATGTGGATACATATGTAATCAGAATGAACAAACTGATACTACAGGGAGCATCATGTCTTCTGATTGTCTGTGTGACAGTGATGAGAACCAAGTTTAACACTACGCTCGTAAATATTGATACCAACTGCTAATGACACCTCTTTTTTACTCTTTCGCCAGAACGGGGGAATCCCTGCCTTCTTACAATCAACCATAACCGACTGATCGATTTCAGCCGAAAAGAAAAAAAGTGGGACATCCAAAGAAAAGAAAGTGTATACGAGCCTGCGAATATCTGAGTATTAATCAGCAGCCTTACTAGTAAATATCTCAACTGCCTTTTTAACCCCAACCAACTCAGGGGTAGTCAGTGCGAATCCCCACTGTGTGTTGTGTTAATGGGACTTACTAAAGTCGAAATAGTTGAACACCGGTGAGTTGATGGTCATTAGAATCAAGTGCTAGACCGGACATTCTTCAACAAGAAATCACATATTAATTACATAAGTTGTCTCAAAACTAACGCATCAGTATACAAGATTCTGGACGATTGCTCAACTACCCTAACAGACTCCTATCACACACGTGCGTAATTTTCAGTGGGTTCATTGTCTCGGTGCACACAGACGCAACGACCAGCAGTAGAGTAATGATTGTCCATGATTGGGCTGGTCTCCTTTTCGGCATGACGAATTTTGAGATAGAACATGGCTATTTCCTGAAAGATAAAGTGACCGGATAAGGTGACCGGACGGGTACTTCGATCTGATATGTGATAGTAACCGTGAAGGAAACGATGTGACGTTCTCAGAATGAGAATTTTTGTCTCCTCACTTAGTGTTCATGAGAAGCACAAGCCCAGGTTTCACGCGGTTGGGTATTTGACAGTCATGGTGCAACACGACAATGGCGATTGGGTTAACATGAATGCAGCACGGTTGCTTCTGACTGATCAGTGGTTCCGATGTGATCTGATGATCTTACGCTTGTCTTAGCTGTCGTAAATTGTCTACCGAGCAAGAACACGATGATTATGAGCGATGCGACCTGACGACGCTGTCTGTCCTAACTAACCTAACAGGCCGTTCAATCTGTTAGCATTATGTCCACTAAACAACCAAAAAAATACAACCAGTGCGAAACCGTTATTCCACCAGACTCTGTTCTGCTTTCGCACGTATGTGTGCAACCACGAGCTGCTGGACTCACCGAACGGCATGCGTGTCATCTTGGAGCAAACGTTCTCATACTGTCAAGTTTGACGATCGAAGCTTTCAGTTTGAAATAGGACAGCAAAACACAGGTCTGGTGATGTGCATATCCGCCTCGTAAAAATTTTCTTTGTGGCGAGAATGTGGACAAAAGTGAACTGCTCAGACTCGTGCTTGTTATACGGGATACTGTTCCGTGCCTCTGTAGTGGTTAATTAACTCTTCCTCACCCTTATATCACGTCAGCTGTAGAACGTGATTTCCAGTGCAACCCGGCCAAACCTCAATCTTATACACTCAAGTTTTTAATTATGTCACCTCGGTCGGTGATAAAGCGTTTGTAAACCAGGTGCTAAGCGAACGATCGAACACATGAATCATAAACCCAAGCTAATAAAACCATCTAAATTTTCACTACGGCACGACCTTACCAGCGGAACGTGTGT
This sequence comes from Paragonimus skrjabini miyazakii, assembly GCA_014338405.1. NCBI lineage: Eukaryota > Metazoa > Platyhelminthes > Trematoda > Plagiorchiida > Troglotrematidae > Paragonimus > Paragonimus skrjabini miyazakii. The sequence continues at coordinate 40,174 of JTDE01002818.1, read as the reverse complement.
AAGGCATTTTTCACACGCTGTCAGTTCAACTTCAAAGCGGATCACATTTTACATCGTGCTAGTCGGACGCCTAAGGTTATGATTAAATCCGGTCACTTTACATGACCACACATAGGTCAAAGTGAATTCAGCGAATGTCAGACATGAATGAACATGTGAAACTCTGGCTAGTTTAGTCGCATTGCTGTTGATTTGATAACACAGTTGTTCCGTTCACTGAATGACTACTACAAGCTATCAGATTGCCTACGAGAACCAAATCCACCTGTTAGAATTTCAAGCGCGCAACATGGCGTTGTAGCTCAACTGGTAGAATATCAGTTGAATGAAGGTATTTAGTTGCTGTCGCCAGACCAAATTCAGCAGAATCTTAGGTATTTCACAGACATGGTAATTCTGACCTAGACGGTAGCCGCCGTCTGTAAACGGTCCAATCAAACTGCATAGTTCGGTTCTCGGTAGGTGTTCTGAGCTGGTGTTCCGTCTGCCGAAAATTCTTTGCTCGGCTGTAGCATTGTAGATAGCCCGTACTGACGCAGTGCGAGTCACACCGCGCTTTGCCCACAAATGAGCCCCTTTAAGCATGGTTTATTAGATGTTTGGTCAAGCCCGCCTGAGGGTCAGCACAACGTGGTGATGGGAAAATGCCTATCACGTGAGACACGTCTCGTCTAAATGGCAAGCCCGCATCGTCGTGGCTACGGTGACCAAAACAGATCATAGTGTAGCGAAAATGCGTCCAATAAAGCACAATCCTTATTGTCCAACTCGCTAGTTGCCGTGCTACGCTTGCGCCGGCGTCTATTAATCAGAATCCGGGCCCACGACAAGCCTTGGTTTCCGCTCCCACGTCGTGTGCACTTCTGACCGGTTTGTTTGTGCGACCGACGCCTCCTGTCGTGGGGGTTTCCGTCTACATTCCTCGTCCGTTGGTCCGATCTCGTTGAACGATGGCTCGTCCGGTCGCTCGTGTTGCCCGCAATCTATCGGCTTTGGGCTTTGAACGTATTTCATGACCATGTGGAGATATTCCTCCGAATGTTGGAATAATCGTGACTCCCATCTGGTCATATATCCCATTTTGTTGAGTGTTAGCTTGTCCGGTCACCCGTGTTGTCCGCGATCCGATCGCTGTGGAATTTTGGACGTGCCTCGCCGCCACATTGAGGTATTCCGCCGAGACTTGGAATACTGGCACCTCCGGTTTAATAATCCACCACACTAGTTATGATAGCCGACCGTAGGTTTCCATGGCGTCAATTGGATAACGGTAGTGGTGAGCTTTCGGTATTTTCGAGGGGATAAATCAAAGCAGAGTAACGCTGAGGTTCGGAAAATCTGAACAACCACTATAAGGTCATTTTCGCTAAATAACCAGTGTTTTCCAAAGTGGACAGTATTGCCTCTGAAGGGTGACGGGAGAATGTGAGAGGCGGTACTAGGAAATCAGAGTAAGACAGGAGGGAGTTTCACATTTCTGAACAAAAAGTCATATGCCCTCCTCTTAGTGATTTTCAATCTGATGTTGCTGAGCAAATATGATAACACTAGGCACATTCATTATATTTCTCTATGCATATGTGATTAGTTTAGTACATGGAATTGCCTTAAACAAGGTGGTCACTTGTTACCGTTCTGAGTCATTGTTCCTGTAATTAATACTGACTAATGAAAAGATGATATTTCGCTTAGAATGAAATGGGATGATACTGTACAAAGAAAGTTAAGAGGAGATGAGCTGAAGAAGTCTAGGAAACACTGAATGAAAAAAGAGAAAACTGGTGTGGAAATGTAGCTACTGCACTCAAACGCTGACAACTATGAGGTGAGTTCGGTCAAGCCGGTTGCTCACATGCACCACCATTCAACCCACTCATCCTACTTCCTGAGGAGTGTGCATTTCCTCAGTGATGATGTAATGAAGATCAAGAAGACCTGCTGATGTTTGAATGTGCGCCGGACATAGTCACATCTAGTTCAGCTCTCAGACAGTAAGCGTTGGCTCATACAAATCTGGGATTAACCCGCCCCGGCAACGGGTTACAACGGGCTGGACTGGCCACTGTAGGCATGACTTGCGTACCCGAACGAATGAAGGCAGTGAATCGATGAGGTAGTAATGCATCCGGTGTGGTGTTGCATAATGACAGTTCACCACTGAGTTCTCGCAATCACATCTTCACCAAGTAACGAGAAAAATATTGAAATCCGATGACGATTGAACCGAATCAATCTGTGTTCAGGTTTATTCAGTTGTACCAAGGCCTTAAAAACAAGTGTGGTGAAAGGTCTAACAGCTAATGATATTCCACAGATCTGTGCCTTTCTTATCGGGACATGTCGTTTTTTTTCAATTAAATACATTTTATTACTGATAAATAGTAGGGGACTTTGATTTTCCTAGAGAGTGAACATCACCCACAACTGATCGCAGCTGTCGCATTCCCATAGACTTTGCAGTCGGTCCCTTTCAAACAGCAGAAGCACTAGACTCGAGTTTCATTCTCATTAGCGCTCGTCAGTAGTGCATTTCACATGTTACTGAAAGTAAGTAACTTGATGATATGATAGTGAGGTCAGGTCGTGAACCAGAAACCATTTTGCCAGTTGCACTCTGCGTCCTTACTTCAACCCATTTCGATCAGGACACGTATGTATCGATGTGTAATTTCAAGCTGTAAGAATCTAATCGTTTGGCATGGGGTTTACAATCCGACGACTTTGGGAACAGATTTTTTTATGAGTGCTAACTGTAAGGTTTTGGGCGTACTTTACATGTAGAGAATAACAGTTGTGGCCTTTCACTTTCGCGAAATTTTACACTGTTGCTACTTATCGGTCACCTATCTGCACAAAACCATAGGGCCCTGCTGAGTAACAAATTCATCAAATTGATAGACACACGTATAGTGGATTTCAGCAATTGCTTTGCTCAACAGATTTCTTTTGTTAAGTTGAGCTATACTGTTTAATGTGTGCGTGTTCCATCTTGTCAATTTGCGCAAAGAAGGCTTGGAAGCATAGCATACCGACCCATGAATAAGAAAGAGAATGTCAAAACCATTTACCGCCTTTTTTCCAGAATCGGTTATCAGACTAATGATACAAGATAACCCAGAGGCGCAGTGGTAGTGGAGCCTCACTTATCGCAGTTCTAAATGGAACGAAATGGCAACTTTTCACGTTCCACTATGGAACGGCATTAAGCAATATGGATTTCAGTCAAAGAATCACTTACAAGAAAGAGCTTTCATCCAGGAGAACTTAGCCAAAGAGCAATTCCCAGCGCAGCATTTGACTGAACTGAGTTGCCTTTTGTCGACATGGGGATACTAATCAGAAAACATCAAGTGGGTTAGCCGAAACGGTCAGCAAAGGCCACGTTCGAATGCGGGTGGTGTACAACTTGAAATAACCTAAATCCCCAAAAGTCAATCAGTTGTATATACATTGACCACTTGGTTCAGTGAAGTCCGTGACTTCAACATAACTGAGATATTGCTGACCACAGGTTTACTGATGGAAGTTAGCAGTGCCTCTGTTGATTCTCCTTCCGAAAAGATCGGGCAATCTGAATGCTATTCAAATAAGGTTGTGATTGGACGTCTGAGTATGGCTAATAGTGTATGCCTGCTATGTTGTTACTGACGATCTGGTCACCACGTCAGTTTCACAAGCGCTAGGATCGGAGTGAAAGCGGTTGCTTCGACGAGGATATGCAATGCTGATGGGCACTAATACCAGCGAAACTCGAGACCAATTATTTCTGACGAAGTGGGCCAACCAAAAGGCATATACAAAATGGGAAAGCTGCAATCGCCACTGGATAGTGTTCTGCTTAAAATAGACTTCAATCTACTAAGTACAAGTACAAGCAAGCACGTCTTCAACCCTAAAGTTGTAACGAGCAACCGAAGAACCTGTTGAATGGATTTAACATAAGAAATACGACCCTATCAGCGACAGTTGTGATCCTTCGAAAAAGATACCATCTAAACTATTGTGGGCAGAATGTATGGATTTAGCACTTCATTTTCAGGTCATTCGCTTACTCTGCGCTAATTGACATCCTTTATTAGGTGAAATTGTATCTACTGTTCTGTTTGCCCATAACAACCTCTTCTGGACAGAAAAAAACACAACGGCCGATTGCAACAGCTTGCACACGAGCTATGAAGCCGCAAAGTCACAGTATTACTAGGATAAAACTATTGCATCACATATGCATATTCTAATCAGCCACTCCTGCACTGCGCACAGTGGTAACCTAAAGACAAATTCTGGTCATACGAAGACCAGGCGTACAGTTACATCATCACAGTAGTTCGAAAGGCACGGAACCATATTTGGGACCAAAAACTTTAACAAAACCAATCCAGTTGAGGATTCTAATGTTCATACCGTTCATCGTCGCCATCACGCACCAATCCTCTCCTCGCGCACTCTCATATGATGCGCATACCCCTTTACTCAGAGATACGGTTGTTTTTGCATCTGGTGTGTCCTTTGTTCAAGTAAGATTGGAATTGAGTATCTAAACCCCTGAGCCATCTGTTTTATGGTTACTTTATTGGTTCAGCTGATCGAGTGGCAGAGTGACATATCGGTTTTTTCGTTGGATATGCCTGTACTCAATACTTCGACTGAACTTCAGCATTCATTTGCTTGCGCGGCCAAATCAAGTCACCGACGTGCCTTCTATGTACATCCAAGAATGTACGCACGTTCATCCTGTTACGACGCTTGCTGAATCCTAATCCTACTCACTGTGTATTGTGTACTGTCCGCATGTGCACTGTTCATCTTTACTAGTCACAGTTAACCCCGAAATAGACATTACAGCGTTGTTGTATAAGGTATGGTAGCGTATGTATTATGTGCTTGAAGATCAGAACCAACTCACAAATGAACTTATATCTATAAATACCTCCATGTTCATTCTGATTCGTTTATCGTGGACTAGATTATGGTTCTGTACAATTACGGCATCACACTTCAAACAAGTAATTGTCATTCAGTAAGTCTGATAAAATCAGAACAATGGTACTACACTGAACTTGATTGCCCTGACTAGTCCCATGACCAATCGTTCTCATACATAGCGGATGAATACACCGCTACCTGATCTCCATCAGATGGAACCTTTCCATAGCTTACCAAACGGTTCCCGAGTACGAAACGAAACGCCTCAGTACTTTTTACATCGAAGGACTCATGAACAGTGAAAAGAAGGGAATGGATGTGGTTTGTGCTGTCAAAGAGAAGGAACTAGAGGGGCTAACGTTAGAATACTCCCTCTTCCCTAAGTGGAAATGCATTATAGAGATGATAAGTAATAATGTTTCAGCAGTGAACTGGAGGAACATTTCTAACAGTCCGTATGTTACAGCGTAGATTGTTAGGTTGGTTTAATGCTACCATTGTTTTATTACTGGCTGTTCGTAACCACATACACCGCTGGATAAAAGCATAGATAGGGACAATCTGAGTCAATCAATTTACTCGGATCTGGTATAAAAGAGACACAATTTGCACTCGCATATGGCTGCACGTCAGCATGAGCACTGGCTGGATATCCACCCGTCCCGAATAAATGAAGGAAAATGTGATTGGTAGTGTTGGTTACGTCTCGGCACTTACCTATCACGTGACTACAGCTAGGTGTCATCCATTTGAATAGCTGCCATTTCACTCGATTTAGCAGAATTTCATTGCTAGCTGTCAAAGACCAACGGTTGATGATTGAATGGAATGTGAATGATGGGTTGTCGAGTCACGATCCAATCTCAAGTAGTGAGACGGAAGAGAATGCGGACACACATTCACAGGTGTAATAATCAAAGGCTGGTGACTCGGTCCACGCACTAACTGCTATCAGGCCAACTAGTCTAAGTGGGTTGGTCTTTCTGGGATACACTATCAATTGTGTGATCTACAAGGACTTATTGGAAAAGTACTCACGTACTGTCCGTCCAGAATGGTCGAGTGTTTCACGGGGTTAATGCGCTGACTGACCGATACGGAGTATGAAAGCCAAATCTTGTCCGAGCCACCTAACCGATGGTACCCGACCCTATCCATTCAATTGTTCATAGTCGTATAACGGTTTTATGCACTGCTCCATTAGTGAAACAAAACAATACATTTTACACGTTTGAAAAGAGAACCCAATATGCGCACAGCACGCACCTTCTATTCAAACAAAGGTAAATACCCTAGACGGTGCAGTCCAGTCTATCAGACGATCTACCCTTCAAATATCTCATCTTTAGCACATGTTCTTATTTTCATCAGTCTTGATCGGGTCAACTAGCCCTTACATCAACTAATGTCCTCAACAGTCCCACTTATAAAAAGACCTTACAATCCCCTAAAAAAAGATGCACTCAAATTTCGACAAATGTCCTGACAGGAATCTTAGTCCAACCGGCCTCTCACATATCTCATTTACAAGTGTGGAAAGGGCTGTTGCTAATTTCCTCCCTTGTAACACACGGTTTAAAGTGGAGTCCAAGACGTTCACAAACGTAAATGTTGCGATAGGTTGATCTGACTATTTATAACAGTTCCTTAAATTTTTGACGGACAATAAGACAATTCTCGTAGATTTCCCGTATGGATCAGTTATAAGATTCAGTTAAACGATGATCAATTCATCCTTTCCGAATATCTATGTCTCATGCAGTCATTTTGAACACATACTCAGATGACTTCAACATGATGTAAAATTCACATCAAACCATTTCTAATTGACGCGATGATAACAGCGGTCTTGCTGACAGTGAAAAAGTAGGGGCACTTTACGAGCAGCTGAGCGGTTGTGCAACCAACTTGGCCCACAAAAAAATATTGAGAATATGACCTCAAACTTTACTGCGCTTAGCTGCTAGTCTATCCAATCAGTTAAGTATCCCATATCTGGTAACAAAATAAAAATATTCACTACAAACGAACCATTTCTAGTCTTCTAGACTGAGTGAGGGCATTTGCTAGTCAAAGATGTACAACCACATGAGTTTCTCTTCAACAGACTGTTGCAAAACTTAATTCTGCGTTCCACCAATTAATGGGTAACAAATAAAACAATTTGTTGAACAACGTTCTATTTTTAGCAAGTCCACATTTGTAGATGTAAAGAATCCTCTCAATTAAAGGCTTGTTTGGTTTTTCGTAGCATGATAACCATGCAAATCGTACATTACATATCATACAATCTAAAAATAGTATAGTATTTGTGAAATTACGATTCGAGAATAATCTGGTGGAAGCCATCATACATCATCATACATTATTTGTTCCTAATTTCGGTACCGGAATGATCTTAACAAACGACAATGTTGAGCTTATATTTTCTCAGAGGTAGGTACCCCAATGTTGGCTATGTACCGATACCCTTGCTGATGCTGGTCGCAGTAGTGGTTGTCATCATTTTAGTAGTGACGTCTTTGGTTTTCTTGGTATATGAACTAACTGTTATTGTCTAACAAGAAGAAATTGCAAGCCAATTTCACCCTAGTAATTGGTATAAATTGAACATATTCTCGGCTTCAAAAAGACTGTGTTATGAAGACCACCTTTTTGAGCTGTCGGTGAAAGATCACATGTGAGTCCGCTTTTGCAACCCGAGAAACAAGCAAGTCCTGGCTGCTCACATAGGCACTAACAAAATGATCTCCAAGCTTGTCCAGTTCACTTTCTTCCCCAGATTGTCCTCAGTCTTCGAAATTCACTACCTTGAGTTCCCAGCTCGGGAATATACATTAAATGTGTCGGACGAATTCTATTAACTTCAGTCTAACATTAACACTACATTCATCTCCCTTACCATCGCAACTGAACCTCTTCAGTTTTCCATCCAATTTGACAAAATAATAAATGTAGCCGACTCTGAAATCGGAGGAAAGCACACTCTCTACACGTATCGGGAAAAATTTGTAATCTACTAAACATTTTCCTGCTGGTAGGACAATTTTGAAGCATATATAAGTACCTATCCCAGATTAATTCATATCCGTCAAAATCTCCAACTAACGGTGTAAGTTAGGTATTCAATTTTTCTATATATTACACTTCTGGGTTTATCATATGTATAATTACCTCAGGAGTTAGGAAATAAGATACGATGCAAGAAAACGAAACACGTAAAATATTCACTCATTCACACACATACTATAACTCAGTGCATGTCATACTGTTCAGATGGACCGAACAGCTTAGATTCCATGTAGTGGTCTTGTACCTTATCTGGTCTGTTAACTAACAAAATGCAACTATGGTTTCCGTTTGGCAATCTGATTAGTTGTGCCACACCCAACCTCGTCATACATCGACACACAACAAGAACACAGTCTAATTAACAGATATCTTCTTTTAGCTATAAAATAACTGGGTTATTGTAACCGCAGATGAACTGGAGCCAGAATTTCCTATTGGAGCAGTGTAAAAGCTTGTGTATCCTGGCACGCTTTATGCGAAAAATCGGATAGAGGCAATCGTACGTTAATCCATACCGAACGATTATCTCCTGAACCCTAATTCTGATAGTTACCGATAAATTGCAACCACCTCAGTGAAAGACTAGAATTTGCTATCAACTTACTCGCGAACGTCGAGCAGATAAGTTTACTAAACCTGTGCTCAGTGGGTATCCCTGTTAGTGCTACATGGTAAACAGTATTGAAAGACATTATGAGATGCCACTAGTTTCAATTCAGCTTACCACAACGTTGCTCGATGGCTAGTTCAGCTCCTTGATCCCATCCGTAAAGCCCTCAGCTCCCGTTCTCTGAAGGATTCTTTTGAGCTATGTGATATCTTGGAGAATATTTCGGTGAGTTCCACACAAAAGATGTACTCAATTGACGGTGACTCACTATTCACAAACTTTCCATTACATGAAACAGTTGATTGTTTATGTAATTTTATTTTGGTTCATAATATTTCTTTACCCATTCCTGTCGACTACCTCAAAGAATTAATTCTTATGTGTACACAAAACATTCGGTTTGAGTTCGTTGGATGTGCTTATAAGCAAATTGATGGTGTAGCAATGGGCAGCCTGTTGGGCCCAACATTGGCTGATGTCTTTCTTGGAATGGTCGAAGATGGATTATCAGACTATATTGACCAATCTTTGCTTTATAACCGGTATGTCGATGGCATTCTAATATTCACCGATCTTGATCATTTTGTCACTCTTTTGCATCAGTTTAATTCCGCTCATCAAAATCTCCATGTTACTCATGAACAAGAGCTATAAAACTCACTGCCATTTCTAGACGTCCTTATTTCTAGGCGTTTAGACGGCACACTTAGTAGGTCTGTTTATCGAAAAGCCACAT
>JTDE01002818.1:6554-24759 GCA_014338405.1 Paragonimus skrjabini miyazakii | reverse complement strand
ATCTCAGCTCATCTTTTTGGATGCCCATCTGTTTGTTGTTATGCTCGATGTAATCGCATGAGTAGTCAATTGTTTCTTGCAGAAGAACGTTCGTAAATAATGAGGTAACATCGAACGTGAACATTCTTTACTTGTTTAGGTTCAGGTTTTGGACTGCGCCAATGAAGTGAAACTTGTCCCGGAGGCTGTGTTTTGCTAGCTCCAACCTAGTAGGTTCGAGCAGACCGGTGAGCCATTTAGCCAGAGCATGATAAGGCGAGTTGCACTGATAACAAACACGCCGTCCGTAACCTCTATTAACCGCTTTTCTAACTCACCTCAGTTATTGTTTCCATATTTCTTGTGTTGTAATTAGCCTGATGATCAAACACAGAAAATAAGTCTTGTTCGTTACTTTGTCGTTCTCATGACTTCATTGGGTATTTTCGAACGAATTAAACAAGATTCTGACAGAATCAGAGATCGATGCGTTTTTGGACTGGATTTCCGTTGACCCAACGCTTACACTACAATTTTTGAGGTTGCGCGTCAAGGCCGAGATTGAGAAGGAGTTATCGACCACAACGACTGGTCGATACTTGATGGCTGGTACACGACTGTCAAGAGACTGTGTCAAATACTCGGTGGCATGAACTCAAATGAGAAATTGCAGTTACGGCGACTGTTTGCATACTGATTGATAGAATGTTATGTAAATTTAAAGACTATTTGCTAGATTGATTAGACGAACTTCAACTTGTTCTGTACGAGGTGAATCGGACGTTCAGTGAAAGGAATAAGAGCATGCGTCTCTGTAATTAACAGCCGAGGCCGTAGACTTCATTTGATTGAACCAATAGAACGGTGCTAGTCCACATGTTGGAACACGCAAGTCTACGCGTCGTCCCACTGATTATCGTATGCCAAAGCATACCTGAGCAAAGGCTCGAAGGGACAACCTGTAGCTGTGATATATTAAATATTGTATCGATGGTAGAAATAGTAGGCTGCGAGCATTCAACATGTATATGATGTAGGTGACCTGAATGTACAGGGATAATCATAATCACATGAAACCAAAGGGCGTTTTACGTCAAGCTTGACACAAGTCTGCGTAGGAAAGGCCAAACAGCACTCGACCAACCAAATGCTCACGCAATGGCGTCAAGCCTTTCCAAGAAGCAGAAGGAAACATGGAAAAAATCAAGACTTTCATTAATGACTTGCATTAGCGTCGGAAACATTTTGTGTGACCCCGTTGTAGTGAGCAGTTTAAGCATTCACGCGCGAATTAAAATAGATTTCCATAAATCCCAGAACCTGTTTTGGGGAAAGTGTACTCAATTTTAGAGAACATATGCAATAACTACAGAACTGAAATGATATTCAGGTTCAAATAAAGTTGAGGTTATTTGAGATGATATTCATATCTTTTGTCGACAGTTGCCATATGAAGTGGCCTACTAAGCTTGAAGCTGATCTACGTAGGGTGCCCTAATAGACAGATAATAGATTGTAGCTGTACACATGATTTCAATGGGAAAAAAACTAGAACGCAAGAGAAAACACACTGGCCTAGCCTGTGAAAAAAATAAGACCAAATAACTAAGATAAACTGCGATAGAATCCCTGAAAAACTGAAATTTCGTCGGTGGGGTAAAACTATCCTATACTTATGGCTTATCAAGAGCAAATTGTAATATCCCCCAACCAATTGATGTTCACGTGACGAATTAGTCAACCACCACGATCCGATCGCCCTCAGTGAACTGTATATCTGAAATCCACATTCGAACGGGTCGGTAACCCTCTATCCAGCCATAAACAGTAGCTGCGAAATAGCTGGATAATTGAAAATCTCTGTCAAAATCATGAAAACCATTTTTTCAGCAAACAGAACTATTTTTGAATAACTTCTAATCTTAGGTTGGTACAATACCATATTAAATGGAGTAACAATACGAGAAATTATTGATCAATGATAGTACAAGAGCAAGAGGACTGGGTAAAGCACATGCACTGTTTCGTTATGTTCATGCTCACAAACGTCGCAAGTTTTAGAAAGTCAGTGTCAATAAGGGTGGGTTGAAGGGAAGAGACCAAGTTTTTTCCTTCATTGGATGTACGTGTTTGACTAAAATAATCCCAAGACGTGAACGAATTTGATCAATAACTCCTCTTACTGTTACGTAAACTGATGTATACTTGTACCATCCTAAGGTGAGAATTTATCGAAAATAGTTTTGTTGGCTGAAAAACGGGTTCAACGTTAAATGGAAAGATAGAAAGCGGCAAATAATTTGATCGAAAATATGTTATGAGCATCACCCAACATTTCACGTTCAACAAGACTTATCAGCCAGACTGTTCTGAAAGGAAGAACAAATACACCAGTGTATGCACACGATAATTTGGTCCTGTTGCTTGTGAGGTCGATGCCTAGTGGTCAATAAGTTTGTTTCATGAGGATGTGATCTGAGCTAAAATCTGGGAAATTGCAAAGATATGCACTGCTTAGGGGCTCTAACAAGAGCGAAACTCTTATATAGTGCTTCTTTCTGAGAAGGACAGTGAGACCGGCTGAAAATTCTATATGAACGCGAAATCTGGGATCAACCGAGAACGATGTTCAAGTTATAAAAAAGAAATTGCCCCACTACTTATCAGACGCATGACCTTGACCATATTACAATGTGATGCTACAGTTAGGTAAGTCGAAGATGAAGAGTTTCGTCAACATTAAGATGAATGATTTCGAAATTCTAAGAGTCCGGTTTTATAATCGAGCAACGGAAGAGCGATCACCTTATACTTTATTTAGTTACCCGTAATTAGGTTTCGGGGGTAAGAGTGGATTTGTCCTCAGTTAGTTAGTAACTTTTGTGCAGATAATTTCGCCCTTATAGTTGTGCATTCTTGGTAAATGTTCACCATTCGACCGTACTGTTTCTCTTAACGGAACCAGATATGAATGGTTTTCAGATATAACCGGAGTTCTCAAACAATTCATGTTTGTCTGTTTTCCCTGTCCTATGTACAAATTTACAGGTTTCGCCCGATTTAGTACATTTATTTTCAGTTCATTCCAGACCTGGCAACGCCGCTGGTGGTATATTGTTTGACGTGGGCTAACGCTTCTTTTGCTCCGTCAGAAGGCAGGCCAGTGAACATGCCAGTCAATTTGGCCAATAATCGCAGTGTTGCTACCACAAACGGTGAAACGAATTGTGGAGTCAGGAGTTTGGCGCTGCTTTGTTTGTCTAATTCTCCAATCATGCAACGTAAGTGAAAACAATGGGCAAGTCAGTATAAACATCCTGCCCGTGATCGTTTACATCGGGATTCTAACAGTACAGTGTTTGTTTCATAGTTCGGGCTTAATAAACGATGTTTTGTTTTTATCCTTCGAGTAGTAAATTCCCTGTGTCAGTAACTGCTCTGTGGACCCAACACTACAGGCGTAAACCAGGAGCGGCCAGAGAAGTGAACAGTGTGTCCAAAAGGTGGATGTCACTGACCGGTTCCTAGGTATGAGTGTGGGTAGAACCTGTACGGTCGGTCGCTCTTATGTCAAGGTCGCCCGTGCTCCGACTGTCACCTGTTATATTGCTTTGTTCATTAATGTTTGTTTATTGCTCCTCATTCATCCTAGCGTTCATGTACGCCCGTAGCTTCGTTGATTTAGGCACAACAAATCCGAACAGAAAAGTTAGAATTAGGTTTATGCACAGTCTACCTCTCGAGCACATCCCACTGCATTTCACCAAATATATGCTGTAGTCTGCAGGTTAATATAGCAAAGTTCAGTGGACATTGTGAACAGAATCCATAATCCCGTCGGCCAGCAGTTCGAAAGCGACAAGGCCGTTACGACAGTCCGAAATGTCGACGAGCGAGCAGTCGGTACCAACGTGCACGTGCGTGCGTGCTGACATTTGTGTGCGCGCTCAGAACAAAGACGCAATTAACACACGAGATTTTCAAAGCCCTGTCGGTGTATGCGCGGAACAAAGCCACATTTCTGCCATAGGTGACCCCGAAAAAAGCAAATCAACTCCTTTGGTCCATGAGTGTGTGAGAGTGTTGTGGTATGGAGACGGAAACAAAGGATGTTCACCTTATTGTGGTAAATAAAGCCAACTCCTGTCACTCATCCTAGCTTGAGATGAAAGGTGGACAATTAAGTTTTATGCAATGCCTTGATCCACGGACAACGCTTGCACATAAACAAACAGGTCGAGAGTTATGTATTATTGGTTCTCGACGTTCCAGCCTTAGAGCCAGATCAGTAGCCACCAGCAAACAAGCACAGAACAAACAAAGTTATGTAAACAAAGGTAGCATTTTCCTTGCTAAACTCCTGATCCGTAATGAATAGACGGAATGGTCTAGATGTTAACCTGTTTTGTCAGTGTTCACCTGTATAATGTGATGTTAGTTCCGTATATCATTTTGTTTTATAAACACAGCACGGCAGCTAGCAATGAGTTTTCAAAACTAGCTTGCTTCAAGTTCGGCTGACCAAGATAAGGTAGAACTTTGTTGAAGTTATGCGGTTTCACTTAGTGGACGTGATGGGAACGTGATTTAGATCACGGCTCCTGTGGCGTACATAACACGAAAGGTTAGCAAGCATATGCCTTCAGTTGCGCGCGATCTGACACCACTGGTCACACATGGGTGAGCCGGCGATCACCATACTTATCTCGTTCTCGTTAAATAGCATCCACAATCTATGGTGCATCATCTGTCGAGGAATGCCTACGAATTATCCTAAAGTCAGCTACGAATTTTTATATTTTACCGTTAAGAATAGTACTTGAATTAGTTACCAAATCGACCATTTAACAAGTGGACTCATATTTGGTTACAGCTTCCGAACTCAGATATTTGTTTCAGCCATCCCCTTACGAAAAGAGTCACTATACTTTGGTTTTGTTCTCGTTCTACCTCATTGGTAGTACGTACCCTTACGACGACTGGGATTTGAACCCAGGCTCACGTTCTCATAAGGCAACTATGCTAGACACTGTTCAGTTAGGCTCACGTTGTTGTACGCGAACACTTAGCCACAGTCTTTCCTAGGATGTCCGTCAGTCGGTTAACAGTCAGTTTATGGTTGTGCGATTTCCAAGTTTTACGCCTATATTTTCATTTTCCTAACGCATGCTCCCAGTACTAGCTTTGTGAATACAGCTCATTTTCCCCGTCATCCGTATCTGGCTATGTAACATGCGGTTTGTTAGTCACTGACCGCTACGCTAATTTCGTCACGTACGGTACACTATTTCCTTCATTGTCGCTTCTCTCCGTGTAACATTGAACAGTTCGATGTCTGTTGCTATTAATTGTGAGGATTAATAAAAACGTTGTTTAGTTGTATCATTCAGCAAGTCGTTGAAACAAATTGTTCGTTTATTTGATGGTTTTACCTCCTGACCATTTTACACTCGTCATCAGATTCACACCAGTTTGGTTATCCTATTAGATTCGTCAGGTTTCATCATTGGAGTTTTGTAAGTGACCACTTCGGTTACACCCAGTCGGTTAAAAATAGTAGTGATAACAGAAGCGATGGCTAGACAGTTAACGTTGAAATCCTTGCGACTCTTGCGACTTACCGGTCTTAACATACTTTGAATATGTTATCAACCTTTATTTAGATGCACAGTTGACCAATTGCATGTAATGAGAGTTTAGATGAAACCGTTCTTTATTTTCCGATAGAACTTTCAATAATGCGCAATTCTTTGCCCAGTCTAAAATAATCATTGTTCTAGTGTATCAATAATAAATCTTGTTAAACGCGGCAGGTTGAATTTCGTTTAAAATTGTTACAAAGCAAAAGAGTTATACACAAAACTAGGAAAAGTAGCCACGTCGGAACTAAATGGCAACCTCCTGTTGCTATGGCACCGTCTGGATGAGACGCTAATCTAAAGTTAGAATGATTACGTAAATGTCTGATGTTTGACAATACGGTTGTCCGACTCTTTTGTTAGTGATCCGACAGTGAACTCACTGTAATAGTCTCCATCTGTACGTGAGTAGCGCTTCCGTCTGCATTGCTCTCTTTAACCCCGCATCGCAATACGTCGATTACTCGAAAGGGAAAAGGGGAAGTTGCTAGTTTTCCTATAGACGCGGCATAGCATAAAAAGAACTGACGAAAGCTTCAGAATTCTTGCAATACAGCTACACGCTATTTGAAATAGCCAAAGAATATCGCACAGATGACGCAAAAGGAACAACATTTATTCGTAACGAGGCCGGATAGCCGGAACAAAACTTTGTAACAAAACAATAAGAAAATGAACGTAACAATCTCACGGAACAGTGGCGAATTAATCCTGAATCGACGTTCAATCGACGTTCAATCTACGCTTCGTTGAGGCGGTGGTAACTAGTCGTTTCAAGCCATATTCTCTGTAATTTTTCGGAACAACCGAAAACACATCCTCCAGTGTGCTAAGACTCTGACTGTCAGATGTCACAATTCCTCTGTGTGTTCAAAAATAACTGCGCATAAGTCTTAGGCTCCAATGGTAGCCCAGCATATTGTCTTCCACGCGGTTGGATGTTTCTGTGTTTTTCGGTTCCTTGGATTCTTTAGTCCATTACATTAGTTTCTCATATATATATATATATATATATATATATATATATATATATATGTTTGATAACGGATCCTAGTGTGGATTTGAAACGTCACAATAAATCGTTCACTACTCAGTGTTTGCCCCTTTAATACTTTATATATATATATATTCTGGAATACTGTTGTTTGCTACCGAAGTGATAATACGAAGTTGCCGTCTCTTCGCATCCTACAATGATAAACCTCTGTTTGGACCTGAGATAAAGTGAAAAGCATGGAATTTAGGTGTAAGAAAGACAAAAAACAGCCATGCGAGGACGCATGTAAATGTGTCGACACAAAATTGATTGAGAACTCCCTCAACAAAGGCTGCTGTCTAATGGAAGGTAATTGCAATAGCACGCACTATGTGATGGCTCATCTAACCATCTTTTTTTGCCTGTATTACAGCACAATCAAAATTGGAGGCCTTAGTAACTGGAAACCTTAGATTCCCAAGTGTTTCGGGGGAAAACGACTTCGATTTTGTAGTGGGGCCCAGATTTAATCGAAAGGCTTGTATATACCAAACGATTTCTACCACCCGGATAACACTATTGAATTATAGTAACGATAGCTTTAAAAACAGGTCGCATTAATTGAAGTTGAAATTACATATCCGATAAAACACTGGATTTAAACAGTTACATCACCTTTTTCTAACTGCATTCTAGCAAAATTGCACTGTCCTATACACCATCAAATATCTCGGCTTGTCCATCAGGGCTAGTTGTAAAGCTGAAGTGCCAGAAGGTATATTCTGATCAAGTTGAGATGAGGTTGAATGCAGTGGACACGAGAACTGAGATATCTATGTAGAACAGAATGTTCTGTTCTACTTTGCAAGTGTTAAGATTTATTTACTTATATAGTCTATTAGAACGAAACTAAGCTGAAAGATATGGTTTCTGGAACTTCATTATCATGTCATCACTTTTCTAATGGTCAAATAATTGATGTTCATTAAGACGTGAAAAACTCATATATGATTGGACAGTGAGAAAGCAATAAAGACAATCATATCCACCAAGAAGGTGGCCCGGACAGGCTGGTAATGTTAACTCACGATAAATGGAATTTGTGTTCCTGGTTGGGGGAAGTGGGCCAAGGAAGTTTGGGAGCTTAAGTAAAAGATAACATAACACAAATGGTGCAATCGAACGGCGATCGCCTCAGCCTTCGCTGTTTCCGCGTTGCATTGACCTTGATACTTGTCTGGGCGCACAGTAGATGATAGACCAGGGTTCACGCTGTGAATCATGCCTGCTAGGTGATTTACAGTAGCTCTAGCTAGTGATTTTCTGGTCCCGCATCCAAACCATGCGATGTGATGGTCCCTTATAAGTTTACCAAGCCGCCTCGTCGTGCCTTCAATGTACTCCGCTGCACGGTAATAGAAGAAGGAGTAAATGACCATATTTTGGGCGTGGATAGATATTTTGTTTATCACAATAGAAGGGGGTATGCGCCTACTCGTGAACCACGATCACAGTGTTGCGGCTGGAAAGGCTCTCAATAGTGCCTTGTACAATCAGGATTGAGGAAATTCACTGATAAATCGTCTTTGAGCGGCAGAATTACGAATATTGTTTTGTCATCCACTCGAAACAACAGAGGAAGTATTAATCTTTCTGTGTTTGATTATCAGGCTAATTACAACACAATAAATATGAAAACAGTAACTGGGGTGAATCAGAAAAACAATCAGTAGAGGTTATGGATGGCGTGTGTGTTATCAGTTACGCAATCACTTCCAAATCGTGGGCTTGATTGATTGTGGGCCAGGGGAGATTAAGTGTCCGCACGAACTTCTTCTGAGCACGGATGTCAGGGTTGCGCAATCGAATACTAATGGCCTCAGCAACGGTCAACAGTCGGAATCTCACCATCTTTGATCGATTCCTTGGCACTCGGTAAACAATCTGAAAAGCGTCTTCCTTACTGACAGAGTGCTTAGAGTCAGTCAAATGCGCAACAATCGCACTTGTAACCGTTTTAACCACACCACTATTCAATGACGCAGGATGATGTTCACGCACTCTGTCAGACAATCGCTTTGTAGTACGAGGTCAGTACGAGCGTAGTAATCTTTCTGTTTTTAAAAATAACTCTTTTTGAATAGCCACTTTGTCTCAGAGCGTTAAAGCTATGAGGAAATCTCTTTTTTTTGCGACATCTTTTGAGCAGATTTTCTTTGCTCTGTTTGTGAGGCAGTGAATAAGTTTCTTTTTTTACTTCAGCTGCACAAAGCTAACGAAATTAGAAAAATGGTGTAGCTAATAAACTCGTTTTCGGTTATTCATCCTCACGAAGCGAAGGGAGTAAAAACAAATAGCAAGTTTAGAAGAGGTCAGACACGTCATAGGCACACACAGGGACAACGTTTTGATGCGATTCCGTCAAAATTATGACGCAATTGGAACAACGGCGTTTACCTGAACGTATCCGTAAGCGTCATCTAGTCTGGATCAGTAGCGGAGTCACCAAGACAATTACCAGCGCAATTGTTGTGCACCTCGTTGATACACGTCATTCTGTCAACATGAACTCTTCTTTTCGTCCGACTTATCGAGTCAACGGTGACCGCTCAAAAGCTGTCAGATGCTGAATATTGGCCACAGTTTAAGCGATCGGTATTCGACTGAATAATCCATCCTTGTATGCACGTAAGCGCTTTGTTCAGGCGTTGAAGTAGTCATGACCAAACACACCACAACCGACCAAAGCACCGTGGTTCCGGTTGCGTCATAATGATGACGTAATCGTATCAAACATTGTCTCCATGTCTGCCTATCATGTGTCTGACCTTAGTTGAAATTGCTACTTATTTTTGTTCGCTTCGCCCTGACAACTTTTGTTTACTCTTCTCATCTCAAGTTCGTCCGAAACTGAAGTACGGTCACGCCCCAGTGTTGCTCTGTACACAAAGTGAGGTATCTCAACTTGAAAGAATACACAGGACAACCACGCGCATGGTTTTCGGGAAGAGAAATCTCTCATATAACCGGCGGCTAGAATATCTGAACTTGTACCCCCAGAGTTACAGGCGACTCCCCAATGACCTTATTGTGATACGCCCCATTTTGCGAGGTGACATGGGCGAGGAACTTAGAACAGATTTCCCCCTCCGAAACAGGCACAGATTCCAGGGCCATTCTCTCAAGATTCCCAAACAGTGACCGGGACGACTTCAATCCGTATTTCGTCCGTCTCGACGGGCCGTCAATAACTGGAATGCGCTACCAGCGCAAGTGGTGCTAGCACCCAATGATGTGACCTTTAAGCGGCTCCTAGATGTGCCTATGGTAGCACGCTGGAGGAAGGAAGATAATTAACGCCCTGCTTATTCCATTGTCGAGACGCCCAGTGAAGAGGCTCATGCAGTTGGCAACTCCTGCCTTCTATCAATGAACAGTGAGCATTAAACAACTCAGTTTCATATAAATATTGTATAATTGGCCCGATGATGAATAAACGAGAAAGAGCTTGTTCGCTACACCATTTTCCTAATGAAATTAGTGTGATGTTCATGTCCATTTCTATTTTCTGTAGGTAAATCGTCTCACCAGGCCGTCTGGCTGTGTGATTAAATTAGCAAAAAGAAAATGAAATGAGATGCTCACTTCTAATTCCGTCGTGTACTGTATAGAAAGATGAGTTGTGAAACATACGGAGAATAATATCGAGTTTGTTGAAGCCATCTGTTATCGTGAATATATCACTGATATAACAGTGATCAGACGTTTCGTCTGACTGTGTTCAAGTTTGATGTTGCATATAACGGTTACAAAAAGGTCAATTGGGGATTCCACAACCACCCCATATCGTTTTTGATAAAGCGATCCTGTAAACAAAAATTGCATGAACGCACAACCCTCACCAGCCAGCAACCTGTTCGCCAACCCAGCTTAGTTAGAATGCTTGTTTTTAGTATGTGCTATTTCGGTAAGGTTTCTGTGACGTGGTTCGGTTCACACGGTTGAACATATACGCTGTGCTATGTGGTTTTGGGTAGTGTATTTTGAGCTGTGGTGGTGAGATGACGCTCCCACAATCTCAAAACTCGTGTCGATCACAAACTGCAAAGCAGGTCTGCATACTCGTTTTCGGTCAGGTGACCTCTTATGACTTCCAACTACCGATATACTGTGAAGACCTTACTATCCGTTTGCTCAATGCACTGAAAATTAAACGACCGTCAAGCTTTGATTGCGATAGATCTGACTGTATTTATGCGTCAAGTTCCCATTCGGTCTGTTTTACCTAAGAATGGTCGTTTTCGTTTTCACGTTAACCACATGTGTACGACTGATGAGAAGACATCATAGATCCACTCCTTGGTTCGTTTTTTCTGATTGCGCCATTCAGCTAAACCACGGAGACTACTGCCACAGGTTGGACGCGAATCAAAAAGCGCTACGGACCTTACTCGATATCAGCATAAGCGAAATATCCGTCCACAATCTTTGGTACTCAAACATCTGTGGATCAATGCATAAAAGATTAAAAATAAAATATTACAAGCCGCAGGTGTTAAATGCTATTTTGTTCTGTCAGTTGATGACTCACGGAAATTGCATTCCAGAAAAATGCTAATTTAAACGAGTTGCATTGTTGGCTTCTCGAAGGATACGTTAAAGACATAGTGTATTAGTTGCATTCTAAATTTAATTCACGGCTAGAGTAGCTGAACAAGCACAGAACTGAAATCAAATTTGCATTGGTCAACGAACTTTACTCAGGAATATGTACCATGGAATGTTTTGGGGATGACGTTTGCTGTTGAACTGACTAGGATACTTTTAGTTTGAAACAGGGTCGAATTAATCTATTTCTTGATTTCCAACATACCTAATCAGCCATTACATTGGATTGCTCAAATATCACGTGTATGTGATCACGCGTGTTTAGCGGTCATGTGACCGCATTGACAAACTAGACGGGGGACACTACGTAACACAACACCCACGCTAGCTGAAGCGGAAAGGGTTATGACGTCACATGTTTTCTTCGAATTTTCACAAAGAATGCACTATACATAAAGAAAAATGTCGCATGGACTGCTATTGATGCGTATCGATTATAGCGTAGTGAATATAACTTCTGTCGCATATGAAGGTCATAATTAGATTATTGACATTCATTGTTGCCGGGACCACGTGAAAGTTCATTGACAAAAACCGATCATATATTAACAGGTATTACAGAAGTATGCGAAGCAAATCAGTTTATTGATATAGTAGTCCCGAAGTTATATCACGCTGTCGACATGATGAAACTAATTCAATGAAAGTAGAAGTTAGAAGTTATGAGCATATTTTGCCTTACAAGACTATGATCGATAAGTTGGAACTTCCTTTTCAAACTGATTTTCCTATAATCTGATTTAAGTATCAAGACTATGGTTTGAGCCATCATATGAAAGGCGGAATTTCTTTCTAGCTCTTAATACAGTTATGCATGATAATGTTACCGATAAGAGCATCTTTCTACGGTTAATCGGGTGAACGCAGTTTGACCCATAACCATTCCACTTGACAGACCCGACTGGCGTTTACTCAAATGGCTGCACACACACACACAGTGCTTCCATACTTACGTGTGTAATATGCAATCAACTGGTAAGGGTAGACATGTTTCTGTACAACTCATCAAATGTGGAACTTACAAGGGCAAAATCAATCATAAAGTATCAAATTAATAAAACACAACCTCAAGGAACTCAGACCAGGGGAATTCATCAGAGCCAGCTTTGCACTGCTGGTGGCCGTTTGTTCCAGAATCCACGCCATGTGAAAAGTTCACCAATGTACAGAAAGCTGGCCTCATCTCTAAGCCGATATTCTTTATCTGGCTGACCACTACTAAACAGAAATTGAGTACGGCTCAAAGGTGATCTCAGCTTTCAAACCGAGTCTTTTAAATTGGTCACTTTCTAACCAGTGTCATATTCGAGTTATTAGCGCTTATCAATAGTGGAAATCCTTATGACGACCGGAATTTGAACTCCAATCTGTTTTCTTGTGAGGTTGTGGTGGAATAGATGTGTGAACAACAATAATTCTCGATACAAAAATGGTGAGTGAAGTCAAAGACTGGACTCACCAAAGATTGACAATGTTCGTGAGGCGTCCAATGATGTTGAAAAGTATTCGGATTGTTCCAAGCGTAAATGAGGATGCGAAGTAACATAGCTGAAAGTTAATCCAACAAATAGGATGCTTTAAACTGGATGGCAACCACCGGCATCGTAGGAAGAACCAACACGCAAGTGTAACGGAGTTCATTCGAAAACGTGCTGTGTTGTTGTTTTTACTCAGGTCAAACAAAAATGCACAATGTGGTCTGATGTAGCAGTTACGCAATGTTAGCAAAATGAAGTACAAAATAATGAAATCTCTACAATATTCCCCTCCCAGAGCATTTAAAGCAAGCGTTGATGCTCAGACAGAAGGCAAAATTATCAACACTGAAGCGTGTAGGGGGACTAGCCCAATACAAGGATACAAATGCCAATATTCAGTTCGAAACGCAGTAGCCGAATAGCTCGTTACAAGCAATCCCAATCTACACGGAACAGGAACGTCAAGGAGACGAGACGCGCGCACCAAAAGTGTATTGCTAAGCAGAATCAATTTAAACAAGTGATGTTCACTCTGTACAAGGTAAAGTGGTGCAAACTGTATATAACAATAAAGCGGAATATGAAAATGTGTACAATACCCTATAAGCGATTTAACGAAAACGAGTAGGCAAATTAATATGTCTACCTCTGCGAGTGGTTAAATGTGGTGGCGATGTGTTGGTGTCCGTAAGTGGTAACTGGATGTTAGGAGATGTGCTCACTGGGATTGTGGGAACTGCCTGAGTGGAAGGGAGGGGAGGGTTTGTTTTAAACTGACGTGTTAATTTGTTTGGTGATTGTAGAAAGTCACTGTCCACATACGTCATTTTCAGACGATCAATACTGACGTTATCACGTTTCCCTGCTCGATCAATGGTGAAGTACATGTCATCGCGTGATATTACTCTGAATGGTCCAGAGTATGGAGGTCGCAGTGAACGCTTTACTAAATCACAGCGGACAAACACATGTGTGCATGTATGTAAATCACGGGGAATACGATTGGGCCATGTATGCTTCCGCGTAAGGATTGAGTGAATGTTCTCCATATGTATCCGAAGGTCTTGCACGTAGTTCATTGAATTAGTTATGTGAAGTGAATCTTGGAACAATTCACCGGGCAGTCGCAGACTTGATCCATAGACTAATTCTGCCGGAGTGACTCCATGATCTTCCTTAATGGTTGATCTGATACTTAACAGGGTAAGTGGAAGGCACTCCGTCCATTTGTGCTTTGAAGTTTGGGCGATTAATGACGCTTTCAGTTGTCGGTGAAAACGTCCCACTAGACCATTCGAAGAGGGGTGATATGCGGTCGTTTTAATATGTTCGCAGCCAAGCATACACGTCATATCACGGAAGAGCTGGCATTGGAACTGCGCACCTCTATCGGTAGTAACTTCTGAAGGTGCACCGAAGTTAGCAAAATGAGGTACAAAATAATGAAAACTCTACAAGGTGACAATGTTGGCCGATACACGAGAAGAGGACAGTGGATAAGACTGAGTCATCACACCTAAAGGTTCAATCACAACAATATGAGAATTTAGTTGTGCTTAATGTGAGGTTAGCGGTCAACATTGTTGCTTCCTGAGAACGTGGGCAGAAATCAACCACCCGAAATATGCATTATTGATGAGTTTCATTAGAGCAGAAAGAAGACATATATTGCGATATGTTAACATTTCATTTACTCTCATCAGTCGCAAACTTAAGACATGTATGTTATATACATTATACAAATGAGGACAGACATGGAGTTAGATGCGCATTCAAGCACACCAAGAATTATGTGATCACGACCATGGCAACCCGATAGGCTGCCTCAACCACTTTTGTGCACACAACGTCGACCGATAAGTTCGGATTAGCATCGCTTCACAGAAAGCTAGTAGCTTCGGGTTTCGATTGCGCAACAGTATCTTGGATGAGTTTAATGGGTCAACTTGGTGACCCGTTGTCATGAGGTGTTTAGCAATTGATGACGTTGGGTTTCGAGCCGTCAGTGCAATCGAAACCCGAAGCTACTAGCTTTCTGTGAAGCGATGCTAATCCGAACTTACCAGTCGACATTGTGTGCACAACAGTGGTTGAGACATTCTATCGAGCTGCCATGGTCGCGATTACCTAATTCTTGGTGTGCTTGCATGCGTGTCTAACTCCCTGTCTGTCCTCATTTGTATGATGCATATAACTTGCATGTCTTACGTTTGCGACTGATGAGAGTAAATGAAATGTTAACATATCGCAATATATGTCTTCTTTCTGCTCTAATGAAATGATTAAAAGGAAATCAGTGTTTCAAACTATTGATGAGGTTTGTCAAACAGTCAAGCAGCCCTGGTTTGGTTGTGTCACACTGTTCAATGCTTTCGTGTTTATATAGTCAGATAGTAATAGATGGCTGAAGATTGTTGAGCCGTTTTGTCCCAGCGTGCACTGATCGTCAAGAGGTTTTTTGAAGGCGAACTATTCTATCATACTGCTGTATCCGCAAAAGATTAGTGAAGAATGACAGTAGCGTCTCTCAACACGGAACTACGGTGGGTAACTGGACGACCGTATCCCATATGTAACACTCTGAGTGAGTAGCCTTATCTCTGAGTGATGAGTTCTATGCCGGTATTCTAACGATGCTAAAGGTATGAATTCGTCGCAATTATACCCCGCTTGTCATTTTTTTCTGTAGGTTCATATATTCATCATAATGTTTATCGCGCTACATAAACTTGGTGAACATTGCGAATTATTAATGATCATTTCTGTACTGGTTTAAACCTGTGACCTATTCCCTGTACACGATCAATATAACGCAATCCAGCTGTTCACTTAAACAAATGTAAAAGACTGCCGTCCGAAAACCGTGCTTACATCACATGCATCGCATTAAAACCGGCCAGAACGAATGAGCAGTCAGTAGCCAGCTGCATGAGAAAATTAGTTCACGTGATGTACATGCTTAGCTGGGGGCTGGAAACCAATTGATCAGACAGGTAAGAGTTTGCCATTACTGTTGCTGTGGCTTCAATGAATGATCCATCAATGACACGGCTGCATAAACAGCTCATTTTCGAAAATGGATGGAGTGATAAAAGAGGTTATGAAAACTCGCTGCTGAAACGAGGATGATTTAATCTGTACTGTTCGGGACCAGTTTCGTTGCCGAAAGTTTAGGCATTGGATTCTGATGACAAAGATTCACTGCGTTTCGGGATACCTGTGTTTCTAACAGGTGTTTCCAATATCATCCGAGAGATGGAAATTTTGCACTTCACTTTCCTGGATGGAAACATTCCTATAACTTCCTAGAAAACATTATGACCAATGACCCTATCGTAGTTTTTCGCCGTCTATGCCATCATAACAAATCTCCTTCAGAATGAGTCAACCATGCCAGCTGAGAGTAGCCAGCTGTGGTGACCATGACCCTTCGCATAAGTATATATTGAAAGTGCTGTACACTACATTTATATGTGAATATTTTACTGAATGACCGGATTATAGTTTACTGGACGGGAAGTATGGCGTTAGTATGTGAGAGGCTGTTGCATGCGCCAGCAGCGAATAACGGGGTGAATGATTAACGACTGGAATTCAAGTAGTTTTAAGGGGGATGGTCATTGGACTGGATAGTTGGCACGAATGGTTTCTGCAAACACAGACAGATTGCAAAATTCGAGACCAACGACCTGAGTTATTCGGAAAGTTTCTCCTAGTTTTATCCGATGATAATCGTATGGGAAATGGCTGAACATGAAACAGACTTTAGCAAGCTGTTAGGAAGCTAGTGTGTCAGGTTTTCAAGAATCCTTTCAGACAGCTTCTTTGTGATTATTCTAACACAACCGGTTTCACACCAGATAAGAAAGCAAATATAGGATAAAAACGAGGGAAACTTAGGCAACCTATCCTTAGACCACGACGCTAGCACCACGTAAAACAGAATCATATGGTTACTATAAATAATTCGAAATCCCCGTAGAAATCGTTCAAAACAATTTTGGTTTCAGCGAACAGAACTGCTTTCGATAAATTCTCATCTTAGGCTGGTACAATAATATATCAAATCAAGAAACAATAAGGGAAGTTACTGATCCATTCTGGCCCACCTGGTTGACTGTGACCGACACACAGACACGGATAAGGCGTTTCGTGTCGTCTACCGTGCCCCGGCCGCCGCGTCACGAAAGTTCCTGTCTATATTCGATGCGGTCGAAATCCGATTACGTCAGCCGGATTTGTGTGTTCAAAAACAGTTCGTTCACACTCTGGCAATACCGTGGCCAAACACCGGCGGTCAACCCACGCGACAATTTGATCCCGTCCCCCCCCAACTCACCCCAATTAACACCGACTTCCTAAAACCTACCTACCTCGTGATCATAACCACAACGAAGTCGTGTTTGTGTTTTACCCAATCGCTTTACCCTAGTACTATTTTTGACCAATAACTTCCCTTACTGTTTCTTGATTTGATATATAGTTGTACCAGCCTACGATGAGAATTTACCGAAAACAGTATTGTTTGCTGAAACCAAAATTGTTGTACATATGGTTACTGTTGTCGAAGTGTAGACAATCACAGTTGTGGTCGATAGTCTTCAGCTGGCCGTCCGCTGACATTCAAATGTGAATTGCTTGTAGGTTAAAGGGGTGTTTCCATGGTTGCGTGGATGAAATAGGTCAATAAAAATAAAATATAATAACATAAATAATATAATGATATAATATAAAAATAATATTATATATATATATGATATAAAAATATAAGATAATACTATTATAAGATAGTAATAAATAAGGTAAGGTAAGACAAAATAAAATAAGTTAATAAAAAATCTGTCAAACTACTTATTAGTAGTACAAAAACAGCGGTCTTCAAGAGGGCACTTGAGCTCGTTACTAAGTCTATCGTCGTCATGGTGCACCCACTTGACGCAGCTGTATACTATTATTCTGGTAGGTCCTATTTACAACCAAATGCTACCATGAATGCACATTTTCCACATTGGTGCTAAATGACTGCACCGTTTGCGTTAGTGATAATGTATATAGCTCGCTGTCTGATTAGAGGGAGCTTTACTCAATAAGAATGCCCAATACAAGAACTCTACCAGCATTGAATCTGTTGGTCTACTTAATTTGCGATCCTGATTGCCTAACGGATGTTCCACTTCAATTGTGACGTGAACAGTGTCAAGGTTCAGCAAGCGATCATATCCACCTGATACAATATTGAAATCAATAAGCAACACGTGTTCCGTTGAACAAAGAGTGGTAGGTTTCGTGCATATATGAAGAGTAAGTCACAAGAACATGGAAACCGAGTAACACTGAACCGAGATGTAAACATGCAGAAGCATCACGAAATCTCTGTAGCTGGTTTCATCATCATCATCATCATCATCATCATCATCATCATCATCATCATCATCATCATCATCATCATCATCATCATCATCATC
>JTDE01002817.1:48534-60271 GCA_014338405.1 Paragonimus skrjabini miyazakii | reverse complement strand
CTATAACAGTTGACATCTTAATACAAAACAATCCCTCTGTGCAACCGACAGTTAAATACATTTTGCTTGTAACTCATACGGTCCAATTTTTAGATAATCGGTTTTGTCTACGTATCGGACATTGGGCTTATTCAAGTTCACAAATCACGTACACATGTTGACATTAATTTTAGAATCTGTACCCTTCCTTGCTTGGAAACCATTACCGGGTACTAGCTAGTTATTGCAATGCAATGAAAAAATAGTGACATTAGTGAGGACTACCTGTGAACAGCAAACAGACTTATTGTAAGATTACAAGTTTCTGGTTCATTAACATCGTACACATTTACCACGGTTTCAGAGCTAGTTTCCATCCCGAATATAATACAATATACTTAACTACTGAAAAACCTTGAGCGAGAGTGCAGAGTATCTCAGTCTGATATTCCATCTTCCGTTGGCAAATTTCGACATATCAAGTAAATTATACATACAAGAGAATCGTTTACAAATGATCACAGGGAATAATGGAAACACTGAACACAAGAAATGTGGAACATTGAGAAATGGCTGTTTAAAGATAATGCCACAAAAAAAGGAAAGGCTAAGACATGATAAGCACTCAAGAAGTGTATACAATTGCATCTACATTCAAACGTACAGATAATGTCTGGTGGAATCGTCGAGCATCCTTACTGGCCATTCAAAGTAGCTGTGAAGCAAAACAGTGTGGTAAACTCAGCTGAAAAGTGATTCACAGAATGGGAAGTCGGTCAGAATAATTGAATTCTTTGGAGGACCGGAGTGTAATAAAATGCTGGCACTTCGAAGGACAAACGCAACTATCAAAGTAGATAATACACGTGTACTATACTCACCAGGTTACACTCATTGTGATAATTAGAAAATTAATGTACCATTCAAGGATTTCTTCTGTTTTTAATGAACAATTACTGTTCTCAAGTTATAAGACCGTTGAAAAGAAATTGTCTGTTGGTATGTGAAACACCCTTGAATAACGAAGCGAAATAGTAATTTTTAATATTTAGTAACTGAGATTTTCAAGGTGTCTTTCAGAAACCGGTAGTTTTCACGCGTACTTCACTGACACGGTGAAGATAAATTACCTATCTTTCCACGAGCCCTTCCACAACAGTTCAAGTTGGTGAACCAAAAATCAAGGTGGACAGCACACACGTTAACTAATTTTTACGATGCATATGCAACTCAATATATTTTGACAGTCAGGTGTGGCAAAAGCAATAACTACCCTCAAATTCATTGCAGAAAACTTTTCAGAAGTTGTGAAACGTCCAAAATGGACAGTGCACTACGGAAACTTCCAACCATTGAGACAAAACCAACCTGATTGTTAAATTTATTCAGTATGGTTTCTACGTTTAACCGAAAAAGCTGATTTCAGCGGTACATCTCAAGTCCAGTGGAAAACACAATTTGTAGATACTAGCACGATGAGTTTGGTAGGTTAACACGCATATTTCGTATTCGATACTGAGAAAAGGCAATTGTCACTTGATGTGAATTTTGAAGCAGATTCAAGGGTTGGAGAAAAGATTACCCAATTCATACAGTTATGGCACAGATATCACTGATTTGGTTAAACAAAGATGAATTTCATCGCAGCTTCAATCTTTGTGGAAACGAAGACTTGGAAATTAACTGCTCGCTTCATTTTAGTATATTAAAAATTACCAAAATGTTCACAGTTCATATCACCGGGAAAGCACAAGTATGTGAGTCAAACACAGACGGTGTTTTTGCCCACCAAATGAGTTCAGCAGTTCAGACTGCTAAACACATAAAAATGCTGGTTACAAACAATGTTTGCTGTTATTTAGTATCAAGAGTACTACTATTGATTAAAGACTAGTATTCAGTCGTTCCGAACAGACAACAGCTAACCGAGTTTGACGCTTCAATAGTTCTCACCCCAACTTGAACGTAACGTGTGAATTTGGGAATGATAATTGTTCGTCGTTTTCCAGCTCTGTCGAAAAAGTCGTCTATAGAAAATCCATGTGGTCCAGTCAGTACCCGAACCTTAGTAGTTTCACAATGGTTTACCATAAACGTGTATTAGTGAATAAGGTTCTGACTGAAGCATTGGGTCTGATCTCGTCTGCATCTAATGGTCATCCAAAAAGCATCATAGAGCAACATAGCTATCCGAACAGGTGGTCTCTGCATGCAGGGTTTACATAGATTTGACTTTCAATGGATTAGTTAATTCGATTGAACAAGCATTTGATGTAGTCGAACTTCCGCAAGCCGCCTGTGCTTACAATGAGTGGAGATCAAACTGTCATTGCCACTTCATACTGTGTCTACTGGTCTATATGTAACTGCAAAGAAAGTTACATATATCGGCAGAACCGAGAGTTGCCTGATCTCCAGGTTGAAAATGCAATCACCCAAGTCGGTGCGGAATTCCGTACTACCGAAGAACGGCAATGTTGTTGAAACACGAAAACATCCACTGGTCGCGTTATTCATCCGGCATATGCATCGAGAGTCCAGTTACATCATTCCATTTAAAGATTTTCTCGGTTTTCTGAAAGCATTCTTTTGAGTTCAGAAGCAACTTCTTGTGAATTTGACCTTGTCCTGGACTTAGTGGCCTATCCTGACGCACCGACTGACTATCCATCTCACCTTCCTAACTGTTGGATGTAAAAATTGCCCCAAATTATTGCAGTTTTCTTACTGATGAGTCAGTGTGAGATGCTTGCGTATGCCAGTTTTCGTGCTCTAACCGATTTGTTAAGACAGGTGGATGAGTCAGATCTTATAGCTGTCGTCAGATTCATCGCTTGCATGTGTCTTGTTTGAAACATTACATCATTAAAAACTGCGAGCTTTATCGGTTGGTCCCAGTTTACAATGACGGTTATGAAGAATCTAGAATTCTCTGCCACTTCATGAATATCTAACCATTTAATTTCTTGGTCCCTTCGTAGGATAGGTCAGAAGTACTCTAAACCAAACAGGAACAGCATAGACATGGCGGTTAAATAAATTAGATATTGGCCACGGTGGTTTAATGACGGTAATGACGGAAACATGAGCAGTTTGATTTGGTGGAAACATAAAACGATGTGGTGTTATCATGGCTTACACTCACACAAAATAATGTATGCTTTATACAAGAAACTGATGTTAGTCCTGATGGCAGTCTGCCTAGCAGAAAACTGATCGCCAGTCCGTGAAATGAAACTGAAAACTCAATAGGTTTAGCATACCCGAATCTCATTAGGCACAGATTGTGCGCTAAGGGGAAAAATGTAGACAATTGCCCACGGTTCCTTTGATATTAAAAATGTAAAGTTAACAATTTCAAACCATATACAGCTCATATACAACTGAATACATTGTTCGCTGTGGTGCTGGTTTATCACGTCGATGTATAAACAAGCCATTTCATAGTAGTTGATCACTGCAAAGTCTTGA
Source organism: Paragonimus skrjabini miyazakii (assembly GCA_014338405.1). Taxonomy (NCBI): domain Eukaryota; kingdom Metazoa; phylum Platyhelminthes; class Trematoda; order Plagiorchiida; family Troglotrematidae; genus Paragonimus; species Paragonimus skrjabini miyazakii. Next base: position 56,821 of record JTDE01002817.1, on the reverse strand, counting down.
GCAAATAATCTGCGGCATATCTATTCTACTATACTTGTCTCCATGTCGTATTTTGTTGGCTCAAATTTATTTTAAATCTGCTCGATGTCAATCTAAGATGACACTAAGTGTTTTCCTGTTATCCATTTATATATGCAGTCTTTCAACATAAAGGATTCGAACTAGTGAAAATAGATAGACAGCCGACTATTAAACTTCAAATTTAGTTCCTAGATATTTACGATAATCATACCAGACTTTTAACCGCGTCTGATCAAAAGTCCTACTAGACTACGGTGACCTGAATATACCACAGGAATATAAAGAGAAGATATAACCCCACTTTGATTCACACAACCGGGTTTTAGTTATGTACAGTGAGAGTTAGTTGACATGGTTTGGTTACATTACCTGTTAACTGAAGTCAACTTACAATGTAGTAACTCTGCTGCAATGTGCGCCTGTTTCCAACGCGTTATCAAGAACCATTCAGTGTGGACAACTCTGCTGAATATGATGGAAAAGTTACAGACAAACATCTCGATTCAACCTAAACTGACAATTGATCCATACAATATGATGCCGAGGATTTGCTACTAGGGTATCTTGAAATAAAAACTATTGTTATTTACAGGCATTATCGAAAGCTCGAGTTGGAGGCAGTTCTCAGATGACCCATGTTGGTGTAAATGACATGTCGAGTATAAACTTAGCCGCTGGTGATACGGCTTATTGAGGCGACTGAAGTCACAGTTTGAAACTTGGATACAAATGAAGTTAGACAAGCAATAGCTCATGTTCACCTAAATTTACAAGACAGTTTGTGATAAAGGGATTGATAAAATGATCAGGCGACAATAATTGCCTGGTGTCAATGCTGTCCGTCAAACAAGGCATACTGGGCTACTAGTAGTTCCATGCCGTACGATGGTTTATTATGTTGTAAACATCGACTTTAAGTTGGATTAATATTTAAATAGAGTTGCATGATCGGCTCAACTTGTTGTTCCAAGATTACCTATGGGACTACGGCTAATTCACGTTTAAGCTTCCGCATTTACTTATTGTCACTGAGATGCTTTTTGTTGCGTAGAAAATATTTGTAAATGTGAGGCTTACATTCTGCTGACTTGATTCGGAGATTACAGCCTGGCCCCTCCAAGCTGCTGTCTCAGTTGACACACAAATTCATACGATCAGCAACGTCCTACTCGTAGCGCGTTTGCACACCGTACAAGCTGACGCATTCCAACAAAAGTCGGCTTTCAAATAGTAACCGTAACGTTTCCTCAACACAAACAATTCTAGATTTGAGTCAATACACCGAATTCTACAACAGCAGCATAAATCTCCAGGGCACGCTCTGAAGACCGTAAGGGGAAATGATCCCCAAGGAAGTAGGCCCACTTAAAGTCATGCAAACGAAGAAGAACTTTATAACGTAAGCTCGAAAAGCCTGGAATTCGTCAGCAATGCTTAATAACATAATAGTTTGTAGACGTCTGTTTACATGATCTGCTAACACAAATATTAGACTGTGGCGAAGTCAACCCAATGTGCAATTAGTCAGTATGATGGCGAAAACAACCGATTTATACTGATGGACAATTCATCTGTTTAGATGGTACAGTTAGCCAAAATGTCGCAATACCTAAGTATCTGAGAGCAAAATGTAGGGAAGAACAGGAGACTGTCTGTTGAAGAAGTTTGAAAAATCTCAGAATAATTGTTTGCGATATCACAGTTTGTCCCGTTGGTTTCGGTTTCACCCGAATCTCAGTTTTCGAAATATTGTCACGCAGTTCCGTTTCACGATTTTATAATCGCCACCCAAATTATCTCTAAATGACCTTGTGGATAGTTGTTGTCATGTCGACACTCGTGCCTCATACATCTCGACAGTATTCGTTGTGCGTACTAACTCTGGGTGAACCGTCTAACCTTCAATGCTTGATTCCGAAGCACAGTCTGTTTTATAAACGGTTTTTTTGGGACGTTATCGGCCATGACAATGTTAATTGGTATACTTAGATTTATTCCATACCATCATCAGAATGCTTGAAGTTTAAATTATTTCTCACCACACATAAACTTGGCGTGTATGTTTTGAGGGCTGTTTCCTTCATATCGGTTACATTGTTCTCCTGTGATTTCTACCGATCTTTTTGAAGTAGAATTTCATTAAAAGTAGGCAATACTGCCTGGCTCAACTAACTAAATTTCTCCAATCTAAAACTACAATTCTGTTACATTTTCTCCGCCAGAATCCATTGTTTTTTCCAAAAAACAATCTGTATTATGGTTCTCAAGCAACCATCTGCAGAACATGTTGCACGCAATGCTTTCACTTACTATTTTTGCCATTAGTTCAGAAATAATTCTATGTACTTTTATAACGGTCATTAACATAATATGGTAGTTTTACCATTTTTACATGCATTCTGTTTTCTTTCTGGCACTTTCGTACATTTGTTTGCGCATTCTATTACTGGATGATCAGGTATGGCTGTAAACTTCAGTTAGTTTGTTGAACTGAACTCGATCGTCAATACAAACTCATTTCAGTCAGACGTGCTACAATTCATGTTACTACAGTGATAATGTTACCCAAGCGTAAAGAAGTTAGGAAAAACTCGATTGGTGGTGTTTACAACTGATTGCTAACAGTTAGTCTAACTGAATATATCAAATCTTAGACAAACATTTGCGTTCGGTATGGGAACAAGATTTGTACCTTGTTCATTACAAACCCGTTGAGTAACACAAGAGTTCAAGAGGGAAGGAATTAAGAATTAGCCTTTTATTCACCTGACACTTTGTCATGCGAGATCCTCTTGCGAGTAAACAGTTCAGACAGTTTTGGGGATGGCTTGACACTATAAGATATTGAGTGGACAGCGAAGTGCATACCCGACTCCATTATGCAAACGCTTGTCGAATTTCGCAATAATATTGTTAATATAACATCCAAACTTTTAAATCAAATACTACATTTGTTAGATTCAAAACCGACAATCTGCGCTTTTCTTTTCTTCTCTGTTTGCAATCCTCTTAACAATTTAGTGCGATTCTTCTGGTGGAGCTCCGGGTCTCCCGGGAGAAGGAGGTTACGGAGGCAACGGTGGATACGGAGGACAGCCAAGCTTTATGCTAGATTCTTACTCACACGAGTCAAGGAATTACAAGAAACCTGAACCAAATGTCAGTGTCGATTTTCCCGCGATTTCAGAAGCACTAAGAGGTGGTCCGATAAAACCGTCCAGTCGGGAGCTGAAGTTTGGTACAAGAGCAATCGAAACAAATATGTAAGCATTTCTTGTTTCGTTGCTGTTATATAGAATAATACAAATAACTTCTAAGTTATGCTTTAGACGGTGGTGGCTGAAAGCCCTCTATGATTCTGGCGTTACAGATAGATTGGTCATTTTTATGTTCAGGCTTGTTACGCAGCCAACGTAGTTTTAATCGAACGTTTATTTTATAGATGCGATGATTTCAGTCAATCGTGCATTGCAAGTTCAGTTCAAAGTCATTCGTACTTTGAAGAGATGCTACCACTGGCCGACAACTCCAAAGGACAGCATTACCGAAGCAAACAAGGGGAAGTGAAACACCTCAGTGACTATTGGCATTCGACAACCGATAGCTTTGCGACTGACGACACGAAACCCAAACCCAGGGACGATCACGAACAATCCATTTTCCTAAATGATGTAGAGAAAGATGAGTTGAATTTCGGTGTGGCACAAGAGAACGTAAGTGCGTTCCGTGGTTCAGTCCGGATGATCCCTGGCTTTTGGGGTAAAGTGGGTGCCGCTGGGAATCCGGGTGAAGCAGGTAAACCAGGATTACCTGGAAGAACTGGAAATGTAGTATATCAGGTTAGTCAACGTTTTCAAGACTACGGCTTCGAAGCATGATCCCTAGAGCCATTAGACAAATGGACTATATGTAGAGCACATTTTTCTTACTATCCGTCGGGACGACCCCTTACATTATTCATCTCTCTCTCTCGTTCATCAATATTTGTATGTCCATGTCAAATCCTTCTTTTCCAGCTTAAACTCAGGAACTACTTGTCCCGTATAGTCTAATTTGACAGCCGAGATGAATAGTTTATTTATATTAAAATACTATTACCTGTAATAACCACAAGATCTGGAAAATGAAAGCATATTTCGTCACATCCTAACGGTACCTCCGTATGCATTTACTGAGTTGAATACAATGATTAGATTTTGAAACGTCGAGTATGAGATGGTCGGTGATTAAACGGAACAAAAATATATCGGTGTTTTACAGCGATATTATACAAAAGCGAATACTAAGCCTTTTAAAGATTCACATTAGAATGGCCTAACAACGATTTGGACTTAGTGTAATGTTTCGAATTTCCAAAATATGTCAATAAGCACACTGTGCTTCGGTAATTAGGAATGAACAGTTCAGTCCTGTGGAGCTCCAGCTGCCACCAGTAATTCCGTCAGATGATTAACTTTTCACATTTGCATGAAGAAGGCAAAACAAACTAACAATTCTGAACGTTATTTTATTGACGTGCACATAACAACTCAATCAAAAGTGAATTTCACTACAAACTAATCTCAACGTTGATATTTCCAATTCTCAATTTTTGGTTTAAATTATTTCATACGTTGTTATGCTGTCAAAAGAAACATCAAAGACCATAGTAGAATCTACAAAACACCAAACGAGTAATTTGACTTCATGACGGTTATCTTGCAACGCTAACCCAATTGAGATCTAATGGAGGAGTAGTAAACCTAAGGCGGGTCAAGTTTTGTCTAAATTTTGATCGGTAAAACAGATACACGACAGTTTATTAATTAACCTAGTTAACCACATGGTGCCATGTAAATTACACAGTGGTATTGGAGCCAGAAAGTTTTACATAATGACGAAAAGTTCTCAGTTGTACTGTGAAATGACGCTTTTTTTAATCCTATCTTAAAATGTATATGCAAAATTACTTGGAACTGGCCAAGCTTAAAGTTTATCAGTCGTACATGTGAGGCTACAAACCAGAAAATGATCGCTTTCAATGTTAACAAGACAAGGGATGACTAAAGATGAAAACGATCCGATTTTGACTTAAAATGATGAGTCTAAAAATTCTTCTTGAGGTTATAGGAGTTCTTTACCTTCTTTCTTGTGTTTAAGTTTTCTTATGTCGTTTGATTTTAAATGTGTTAATCTCTTCCATCCGTTATCCTCCTTGAGGTCTGCAGACTTAGCGTGGCCTACAGAATGTTGATTAATTGCATCAAATGGAACTCAGCCTGTTAACTTGAAATTGCGTACATCTGTGGCTGAATATTGCAATTCAGGTGTATCATATGAAATTTAGCAAAACCAATCTTCCCTGAATGCAGAAAAACCGATGGGCTTTCAAACTATCTGTCAGTGCGACAAATTATTTGTGAGAAGTATTCTCCACTCGCTTTGTTAATATCAGCTCCCATTTCTGTCTGGTCAGTCTGCTTGGTACTCCAAACTGAGCCGAACTGAGTATTGCACCAAAAAATATTGAACTGTTAAAATCCGAGTTTTCAACGGAATGCATTTTACTGCTAATTTTTATAAAAATCCCCTTTCTCAATCCGGGCCAAACAGACACATGAACACTCGTGCAAAGGATATAACATCGACTTCCTTTGCTACTCACAATCCCGCTCACCACCACCTTTTACATTAGCAGTCAATCTCATTCGTTCACGGCTCGAACAATATCAGCTGTTTTTTAACTTTGTTTGAAAACAAATACTATTTGTACACAAATTAATTGTATACTTTTTGGACTTTTCAGCACAGAAACCGATTCTGTATACTACTACTGTTGGTCAGAGTTGATAGTATCTCAGTTTAATTTTGTTTTTAGGTGAGTGGTCAGTCCAATACGTGTGCGGCTGTCAAAACAGCAAAACGTTTGAATCAACCGCAAAATACCGGCCTGAATGTCATGCAACTTTCTACGACCTGGCCGGAAGTTCCACCAAACGAGGACAGGATCTATTTCCAGCTCTATAATGTGCGCGTATTGGATTTTTCGGTTAGTTTTCTAAACGAGTGAGTGCTTTTCGAGATGGTACTACTATAAGAAACGTTGAACACCAAGTTTAATGTTTGAGCATTTAGCGTAGATGCTACAATACTTTACTTTGGAGTAATGGCTATCATTTTCCAACTTCCTGGTTCAAGCACGATTATTTGAAACAGAATTGTTTATTGATGTTTTTTTTACATGATTTATTGCACAAACCAGCTGATCTAGATCCATCACATTCTGACTAAAGCCTGTACAAGCTTTCAAATAGTTCATATGTCAAAATTCGTCAGAAGACTAATTTTGAGAAGTCAACCGATTCTAGCAATAAACTTGATGTAACTCGCTCAATCGCTGACCCAGAACCGGTAACAGCCTCTCTTGGAAAGACGAGGCGAGTTCAAAATTAGGCCACATAGGTTTTAACTTTATAGAGCGAAATGAGTACCATACATGGCTCTCAGAGCGTTAGAAGTAATCATCTTACAGATGGGTATCGCAAACTGCACGCGTGTAAACAGTTCACATAACGTAGAGGCGTTCGAACACGCAGCTGCAATCTCATTAACTGAGTGAGCTTGATTGAATGAGTGAATTAGAACATATCAGTTCACTCGAAGCCAGATCGATCAATCGGTATGACGTGATTCACCTCTGCCGCTTCGTTTAGAGATGCGTCTGCTAACAAAACTTTAATGTACCAACCCACGTCCGAGTAAGCAGGCAGGTTTTTATACCGTTTTGATGAAGGCCTTCTCAAGTCTATTTACGTGTTCAAAAATGGCCCCTATTGGAATATCGAAACCAGAAGCGCCACTAATCGGCTGAAAAAAGATGAATCTTAGTTGCGAAGACATACGTTATGCCATTGTGCGTATTTTGATCCCTTCACCTTAACTACGTATCTGTAGATTCATGCCAAAAGTTTGACAAATTTAACACCCTCACGTGATGCAGTCCAATGACAATTTTGATAGACATTAATTACAAATAACAGCTGTAATTAAATCCAACATTTTCCTGCAATTTCGCAAAGGTTCCTATAAACAGAACAAAGGATTGTATGAAGCCAGAGCCAAGGATCGAACATCTCATTCAAGAGGTACACGGAAATGGTGATTGTTGGCCGCCAAACGTCGGTCATCCTCCAAGTGTGTGTATGTTTCCTGTCAGACGAGTTAGACACTGATATATCCCTTGATATTGTGAGCAAACGGGGTATGCATGTGGGAGTTTCCACATAAGTTTACTTTCACACTATTAATGGTACAGGCTTTTTGTGAATGTTTATTGCGATAAATGGATTTGAGATCAAAAAGTAGCTTTAAGCCTGTGTTTAGAAGTTAGTTATCACATTTGTGAACCTTCCGAAGATGCTACTTCGAAATTTGTTTACTCAAGTATTAACACTTGAACCTGATGTAAGTAGGCATGCACTAATCGTATCCTTACAATCAGCTCACGTTAGGCCACATTTTATCGATAGAAGAGGAAAGATCAACAAATACTTGGAAAACCAGGTAATAAATGATGTTTTAACATTTTCAATAACGACAGCATAGTAAGTTTGTTGAAAATACTATGTGCACTGAAGTTAGTATTTCCGAACCATATCGCTTGATAAAGACTGTCCGAGAGGGTCGAAACGTTTCGAAACCGATAACTCTTTTGATTTTTAACTCGTTGTGGCTTAACCAAGGAATTATTTAACTATGTGCACTTATTGTAATTTGGAGGAAAGGAAGAGAAGATGGATGTTTGAACGACAGGATCACTTGATCTAACTCAATAAAACTGATGCGTTGACATATTGCTAGATGTTAACACATCATAAATCATTAAATTAAAATACAATCACATAGAATATGTGGCTGGGAGAAACATTAGAACCACCAATGTTTCAACGTCGAAAATGTTATCAGTTCCAAGGCAGACAGACAAAATGAGTTACCAGTGATTGCACACACTGGATCTGAAAGCGATTACCGATGGGCAAATTTTTCGGATTAGCTAGCAAGACGATATATCGATCTGACAGTTACATGTCTAACGCATATTGCTTCAGCAACGTTATTTATTTTCGTCAAGCAATATATAATAGACCTCAGTTTAGCTCTACTGTTTCCGCTGTATATTGATATATTGCACAGTATAATCACTGTGACCTGTGTTCGGCCATTCTGTCGTAGGCACTGGCTTCTGAAAATGTTACGGCAGCCACGGGGGGGGTTGGGCGTTTTTTTT
>JTDE01002817.1:7552-44000 GCA_014338405.1 Paragonimus skrjabini miyazakii | reverse complement strand
GGTCGAACATAAAATAACATTGTCTAATCTTATGCCGAGTACCACAAGGAATCTATGACGAAGTGAGTGGAAACTTGTCACTGTTGAAGGAACTTTAACCACGAATATTCTACATATATCGTTGGCTTGAGTCACCTATTAACAGTTGCCTCCACAAAAATGAGTAAATCTACATTCCGTTTTATGAATACTACTCGGAGTGCGGACGGACTGCCACTGTTGTGATTTGTCTCCAGCAAGTGCTGTGCGATGAATGTCTTCTGGCCCCTTCTGCAAAGCTCCCGATTAGTTGACTGATGCGATTGCCCAGTCACCTATACAAATTCCCTGTCATTCTCATTTGCAGGTGTCTCCCTAGCAGGTGGAGCTACATCCACGCGAATATTGCCGCAGACAATGCAGTTAGACGTGGAGGCAGGTAGCTCATTATTTCTGGCGCTGGCTTTCTAACAGCGTCAACACTGACAACAATTTTGACCATTTCAAATACTGGTTGAAATGTATAATCTAATCGTGTTTTCAAGACTAAGCAGATTTTGTTGTTCATGAAGATAAGTCAGATGAATGGCGCTCCTGGTTTGACTGTCAGCGGGTTGGTCGTCAACCTTTTATTTTTGAATTGTCTTACGAACAACTCCAGGTATCCGCTTGCTTTTGATAGGTCACAAAGAAGCCAATTTTTCTGTTGATTATGTCAGTTATGCAGATGTTTCTGAGTCGTTCGAACAAAGTTTCAACTAAATCCTGTTTGTGTTTAAAATAGACGAAACGGTCGTATCGCAATGATTATCCGACCCATGTGGACTTTTGCTGGACTGAATTTCTTGTAGTGTCGTCAACTCCAGGTTGGATCAACACCTCTAGAGTGGTTGATGATTATCAGATTTTATCTCTGTCGTAAGTCGCATATTTCCGTGGCTACAATTCATTTTCCCCCTCAGTGTGTCTATTCATCTTGTTCTGTTCGCAATCGCGACAGTGTCGCAAAATGCTAATCCAGTTTTCTATTTATAGGTGCCTGCAAGGACTGAAGGTAGAGAGAGTTCCAAAACCGCTTCGACAATTTATGCGATACTTTTCGTTTGTAATTTCAACAGAACATTAGCTGTAGGCGGATGTATTAGATGGTCCAATTGGGTCAGCGTGGTAGCGAGCAATATTTCTTTAAAGCTTGTGTACTTGCAAAACAACTACACAGGCTTGTTCACAGGTAAGGCTGTAAACGATGAAGCCATCGCTGTGTGTGCAAAATGAACTGCTTTCCAAGAAAGCAGTTGGTCGTGTAATTTTTCCACGCTGCACGGAGCATTCATAGTAACTATCAATTTACGCACATTTTGTTATTCACGTTAATGATACGGTGTGTTTAAACTCGTCCAAACGAAGACCATACAATAAAACATTGTTAATTTGTCTTCTTGAGTTTCTTTTGGAGAAAGCCCGTTTCGTTATAAATGACGCTCCTTACTCTTCTTTCCAACAAAATGCAGAGAACAGTGTAATAGTCTGACGTACGTTTAGAATGCTATGTTATAAAAGATACCTCGCCTTCGCTCACATTTCAACGACGGTCTGCATTTGTTCAACACCATCAAACTTCTCTTTAATTACCTACTCGCCAGTAGTTCGATAACACATTTATCAGTCGGAATTTATGCGTTTTTCTTAGCACAACATTTCTGAATCTTCTAACGCTCACATTCAAGTAACTAGTTTTTCGGTGGAACCTGGGAACAGCTAAAGACAGATAATGTCGTGATATGTGTAAACCTCATTTAGGTGTCTATTTCAAAAGCTAAAACGTGAACATATACATTCGAAGACCAACAAGCGTGATGCCTTACAGCACCTCAGATGACTGCGGGATAGGTCTCCACATTGCGCGAAATAGAAAAATAAGTGCGTTGATCACATGCATTTCATTTATTGTGTGGTTTTGTCCGTCGAGAAGGATGGACAACAAGTCGGAAAGACATTGCGTGTAATCACAATGTTTAGTTGAGTTTGCAACAAGTTTGAATCTTATTCACCGATCTCAGTATCCAGCGACTGATTATTCCTTCCCTCAAAGTGGTCACCTTAACCATAAATTTGTACAAATAAGTAACGATGATCAGTATGACATGGACTGCGACTTGACCACAGTTGTATTTGTCGAAAATTAACCCAAACATAAATTACTTACGAGTAATTTTAAGAATTTTGAACGGTATGCGAACATTCGTAAGCTGTTGGTTAACTAAGAAGCTGGAAATGAAAACATATTGAGATAACAAATTGGTAGGCAGATAAATATCTCAAAAACGTAAAACGCTCGTAACCTAAACTCACGCTGAAGCGCATGTGGAAACGGTCTTAAATTTTTCTCAGCGATCAGAGCAAACCTGAAGGCTGAATATCATTACGCTTTGAGTATAAGGTGAAAATTAATATAGCTGGAATATTGAAAAAAACTAAGGTTTATCACCAGGTGAATTTTGGTATCACAAAACTTCTAACAGAAAAATAAGTGTGCATTCCAAATATACTGTGTGCTATGCGTGGATGTTATGCCTACTATTGTTGTATAACAGACAGTTTCGTTGTGAGTAGTATCCTACTTGTGAGTAGTATACTACTCACCGGTGACATTCAGAAACAAAAGGGCAAGCGCCGAACGCCAGGAAAACGATGGACAAGAAGAAATTATCGGAATAGTGTGTGCGCGCTATGGGGAAGGTTCCAACAGGGCGAATAACAACGTATTGTTTGACAATGTTTGTGAATGCATGTTTACCGTGCAAAGAAGTGTAAACGTTTGTGGTCCTATTTTTAACATGACTTGTACGAGAGTTCGCGCAATAAGCGAATTTGCAGACCAAGCGTCATTTGCGGTCACGACACTAGTTTCACTAGTAACAACCTCTCTTTAGGTATTTCTGTAGATACTTCAAAAATGTATGCAATTAAATTGGTAATGTTTATTTCAAAAAATCGCAGGAATGTTTTGAATAAATCCACGTCCTATAACACGGCTAGTTCAAAACACAACTGTTAGGAAAATTGACAAAATGCATCCTTTTCTTCAGCAGTGATTAAATAATTTACAGAGTGATAAATACTGGCAGTAAAGTGCAATTCCTTCATTGACTGTACACAAATTACTGACTTGCACCCGTTTCTAAAATTAACACTCCGAACAACTTTTTTAAAGTATGTGTGTCTCGGCAAGCATTCATCGCCCTAATCAGTATGTTATTTAATCAACACTGTAGCATCATAGTAAGCTTTAATACTCTCGCAAAATAATCTTTTGTGTTGTTTGACTAAATATGTCTGACTTTTCGCCAATAGTTGAACGGTACACCGCGCAAACACTCTTTTCTTACGAGCAGTCTGACAAATTTGACTACCGGTTTGTAGAATAAGATTGCTATTTTCTATAAACGTATTCGTTATCGACTTCTTTTATCCGGTGAACATGACTTGAAGTTACATTTTCTAGTCGAGACTCCAGAAACCGGTAACAGTAGTACTTTCGTATCCCTTCCTACAGTGGCTAAACTTAGTCTGCATTCACAGTATTACACTGGATTGTTTCGACAAATGGACGCGCTGTATGTATTTTTGTCGAGCGTCTTGTTGGAGCATAGTGCCAGCCAACAGTACGTTGTACAACTGAACAACTTTAGATAACCTTGAAAAAATATGTTTTGGGCATTATGTAAATAATATGTATGAACAAGATTGTAAAGCTTGTGCGGTTCTCTCATAAACTTAAGAAAACTTCGAAAACACACCTGTGTGTAGTCGCAAGCCTTTGACGCGAACGAACCACTCGCTACAAAACGTGACAACTACGGCGCATGCGTAAGAACAATAATTACAATTGCGGCAAAAATCGGAAGTAAAATTTGACTACTTATTTTTATCTGTAATTACTGTGTAGGCAACTCGTAGAAAGGAACAAATGCTATTTTCTGCAACTGACAAATTTCGTATGAACATCGATTGTTATTTTATTTATGAACCAATCCACGAGTAAAAATCGCCGTGGTCTGGTCAGATTGAAATCACCGTCAAAGTAGGTCTAACGCTTTGAGAAATATCTTTTATTAGTTGAAAGAAAACGTCTTGCAGAAAGTGCGAAATTTTCATAGTAGCCAACCCGTTGTGTATTCCTTGGCCTATCAGCCACTAAAGAAATCCATCGTCAGGGCTATGTATGAACATGACAATATCTTTAGTGTATTTTAATAAATATTTCAGTTTAACCTAAGTATTTAATTTAGTTTCAAACTTTGTTTGTAGCTTACTGAATTGAAAAGTTGAGAACATAAACACAACCTCCCAAACAGTTTGTTTGTTGTAAGTATGCGATGTCTGGCATGAACGATTGAAACAATTTTCACTTGTCTATCACACCTATTCGAAACAATTTATATAGATTTTGTGAATCACCAGAAGATACACTTACTTATTGCACTAGACGCACTAATGACAAGACTGTGTTTGAGTTTGTTTAAAATTATGGGTTTTTGGCCCACCTTGTCGATTTTATTAAGTTGCATGAAAGTCAACAATATCTGTGTAAACCGAAACGCTTTTGAAAAAGCGTAACTTTGTTACATGTTGTTTTTAAATAAGAACGATTGCATTTCTGTATTTTTCCTCGTTTTATCAAACTGCATCAGTTGCGACCGGGTGAACGACAGACTGTAACGAAATCTTTCTTTGGACGAATTCAAAACTTCAGGGGACCGAAGTCTCCGGGCCCGTTTTCCAGCGAGGCAAAGGTAATGACGCACGTTTCACTGCTGAACAGAGAATTCAAGCAGGTAAGTACGATGATACATAAACGAAATTTATTTTATTCGTATCTTCTACAACCAGCCAGTGTTGTGCAATGTGTAGATTTTGCACTTTAGATTCAATAGAGCCAACGGACTAATGCAGTTGCCGTCAGCATTTGCAGAACGTTTACTGAAACTCAACTTGCCTCAGACCAATAAATGACTGTCATTCTTCCAACTCACGCAATAAGCAAACGGCCAGTCTTAAGACTTAGTTATTACGTTCTAACTTCAGCAAATATAGCCCTTATGGTAGAATATATGGCTGAGGCTCACCGGTTGCAACTACCATCTAAGTTGCAACAGCTGTATTTTTCACAAGCCTGGATCGCGAAATACGAAAACTTGTTTTTGCGTCTCAGGATAAGTGGCCAAAGATCGCCCAAAGCATTTGATTGATTTTGTGATTGTTGCCACGCATCAAGTACACGTTCCCAGTTAACTTCTACCACGTATCCACAGCATCTGCTGGGGTTTTTGTACACTACATCATTTCCGGGATAGTCATATCGTTTTTCTCAGATCTACTAGAGACCGTAGATCAGTGCCGTTGCTACGAGCAACTACTGGGATAGTGTGTACACAGTCTGTCGCAAGCTCCCGTATGGCGGTATAAACCCATGAGTCGTCCTAATGTACTTGCAGAAATTATTTTTGTACTGCATTATAAACTTCATGATATACTCTTTCATTTGACAAATACGAATTGTCGAAGTCATTTACTGGCGCATATATCTGAAATTGTTGCGATATACAAAAGCTTTCCTTGTTGGTGGTTTAACATAACTTACTATGAACTGTTCAGATTTTCTGTGCTCTTTTCACAGCATTTTTGATTTAATCACTTTGAAGTACCGTTAACCGCTAGCTAGTGTATGACCCCTATACAGATATATCTGTTTTCTATAGACCGTTCACTACAAACAAATAACGTTGAATTATTTGGAGTTATCATCTGCAATGTACCTGGGACCAATACGTAACTTGGTTTATTTGTAACGGTTGACTGCTGACACAGAAGGTTCTTCAAATTAAAAGTAGCTTTTGTGTCATTGTTAAACGTAACCAGTATATAAAGTTAACTACTGTTCGTAGACTGTCTTAAAACTGACGGAAATTATACCTGTAGCAGAATACCAGGATATTCTCTGAAGGTGCCTAAGTAGCTTCTTACTGGTTACGAATGAATAAAAATGTACATCGTATAGGCGATAGAAAAATGAAGGCACTCACAAACATTTTTCACTCGAACACAAGCGTTCCACTTCAACTTAGTCCTGTATCACATATACGTCATATGTGGGCAGATGCGCAAAATTTGAGTCAGATAATGAGTGTGTAGATGGTGTGTTGTGTAAGATGATGTCAGCTGGAAATAGCCCAGTGTAGCGGACATAAGTATAATGGGTTACCATTCAGTTTGCCGACTTATTGTTTGCTTCTCAATCAACGAATGGTGACGTATCAGATCATGAGTAAAATGAATGAATACACGTTAGCCAATGACTCTCGGGGAACAAGTTGGTGAACGAAACAGAAAAAATTGACTATAAACTGAGTGGAATGAAGTGAGCTACGAATGCGAATACCTCTCCAGCTGACCAAAACACACTGTTCTATACTTAACACTTTTTCCGCTCAACTGTAGTATACACCATTAATCTGTATGAGCTACAGTAACACGTGAGATGAGCTAATCGACTGAGTAATACCGCTGGCAGGGTCATCCGTTCAACCGTTTTGAGAGAGTCGATTTTCCTGCGCTTCATCTTCTACAAGGGTTGTGCAGACTGAGTTGACTACGTTAGAGTTTTTTATAGTCTGCTGAAATTTTGTCAATAGATTTGGACATATACTGAAACGGCATGATGTAAGAAATGGGGCCTTCGCTGATATTATTCTTAATGGCGTTATATGGACTCTAAAACAACGGATCGAGATGCGATTTTGGTAAATCGGTGTTTGCATGAAAAAAGTCTTATTACTGTCAGTATATTACTTTATAAAAAAATGGGTATGGAGTAACAACCATTCCTTGTTCATAGCCCGAAGGATAGAACTATTTAGGGGCTTTTATCTTATGGCGTTTATTTTTCGGTTATTCACGTCGTCTCAAAAGGATAAGACTTGAAAATGCCGGAGAGTTAAATTAGTGTGCAATTTACAAGAAACGAAATATCCTCACTTTATGTATCTTACGGAGTTACTGGGTCACTGAGCTAACATTTTTTGAGATACACGATTGTTACCAAATTGAAAATTGGAAAGCCTGATAGTGAAATCACAACTTCAGTTGGCTTATTTCAATATCGTCCATCTCATCATACTTCCACCTGGTTTTCAAATTATCAATGTGACTTGACAGAGGTCCTTCCGTAGAGGAATAATAATTTTAATATAATCCGTACCTACCTGAAATAAACTTATCCAGAAGTTAACGTTTGTTGAGTAACAAATGACGTGAGCTACCGAATAGGTTTTTAAAAATTATGAGCAGCTGGTTCATGTGTGCAGGTCAACGAGAAACACAGTGAATTGCCGATGGTTGTAAGTAAATTATCATGCTGTTTCAGAAGTACTAACAAAAGTACCGAAATTAATGTGCATTAACTGCAGGATAATGTATTAACAACGCGTACAATAGCTATTAGTTTTGTTGTTTAGGGACGTCTGTCAATTTTGCACTACATGGAAAGCTAAGTAGGATGTAATCGCTTCAGTGTACAGTTGAAACATAAACTACACCATTTCAACTTTGAGTCAAGTCTTTTTGAAGTTGACTGTCCTTACTTCTGTAGATTATAACTTTCGCAGAATGGCACTATACGAAGATACTTTGAGCAAACTTTTCTATAATACTGTTTATCAGGGAGTCTGCGAGAAACGCTTTCCTATTGGATATCCTTTGAAAATCACATCTGTATCAGTGCCAAAAACAGCAAATCCAGGAGAACATTTTAAAGTATCTTTAACAGTGAGTTCTTATAATTTCAAATATATTCGCGAGTGCTAGATTACACATTGACCGATTTGCAAGCTTTAATAATTTTGGACAAGTTACCCGGTCTCATGCATGTGAATATAATTCCTGAGGTCGTGTATGTCGGCGTTAAACGAAAATTTATCCATCTGATTGCAGCACTACTATATAAGATTTCCAAACCCACGCCTGTGATGACAAACTATGAAGATGAGTTAACTTGGACCGCTTCGGTCGCAGTACCTTATCGAAATGGTAAACCCAAAGCGATTAGGAAAGCACAAACGGACTGCCAAATCGGTACAGTCTGTCACCTTGACAACATTGTGAACTGCCCCTGATTATGTTGAAGAAAGTAATCCACCTGCTTGTTTATAGCAACCGTTTATGCGACAGTCTGCTTACAGAGCCTGATAGGATACATTGGGCAAATATACAAACAGCGAACACTGAGAGTCGTGGAACAGGATATTCGGCAACAGATGTGCTACAATGGTACACGACTCAACCATGTGGTGTTTTGCATTAACTATAAGTTACTGAATAAATTGTAGGAGCTTCCGGGTCCTACAACAACTGTTCAAATTTTACCTGGAGTGGATGCAGTCAGAATCCTCCACGATTAACACATACCCAGCCTATGTCAGTAACAGTATCAACTGCTCACCCGTTTGAATAAACATTACCAAACACCCGATCAATTATGACAACGTGATAGAAAATAAGCCCGAAAAATCTGCAGGGTTTATATAAGACAAGCCGTTCTGGTCGACTCTACCAATTAAATCATAACCACATGCAAACATATGCATAAAGGATGGTATCTGCTCTGGTTGACTAGCAGATAAACAACCTCTCAGACTTACACAACACGTTCACATGCCATTAGCTTCCTAATAACAAATCTTGCGGAATAACTTGGTTAGAAAGCAGCTTTAACCAAATTTGCCGGTGACAACCGAAACATCGGAATTAAAGTCGCCGTTCATCCTGACACCGGTGAGACGATCGGCAGATTTCACTAATCGACTTACGATGTGATGCGTAGTATAATCCAAAACGTATATGCAAGCTAGTGAAGCTCCAAGATTGCCGCACTGTTATGTCATTGACCATTTGAGTTATTTGTAATGGCTTACCTTGAAAATGGCTGGAACTAGAAGAAAACGACATATTATAACATAAGGAATTTGGAGAGATTTTTAAGCGAAATCAAGTTCCTTTTATTGTTATAGTGCTTAAGCACTTTTGGATTGAAGCCTAATATACCTGTCGTCCAAGAACGAATCCATAACACAGCTGGCTAGACTGTCAAAGTTCCCTAGTATGAAACCTTAATATTAACAGCATTTTAAACCATTTGCGTGCAGTCGCAACGAGTGTTGCTGTGAAAATCGACAGCTACTATCACTTGTAGATCGTGTATCCGTGTACAAGCGGATTAGCTCTTACTGCTTCTAACAGTCTGTTGGAAACGTTTCCTGTCCAGCCACCTTAAAAAACGATTATGACCACCAGATTTCCAACATAGTTTGGTCCACCTTATTGGGTTCTTCTTATTCGCCTTCAACTCGTTGGCTGATCAGCGTTTTGTTAAACCACTCATCCTTATTTCGGTAACTTTTCAAAATGGGTTGTCCTCTGGGTCACACACACCATTTGAGTTGTTGAAAGTTGTCAGCACACAGCAAAGTTCCATGAGAAGTTATGCGGTTTCACTTGGCTATTCCTATGGTAGTTCAGTTTGTGGGGCAACCTCGTAGGAATTTTAGAAGTACCCCGTGACAGCTGGCTATAATTAGTATAAGCATGTGATGGGTTCGTGACGAGTGTATGGGTGCCGTGGCCCTCAACAGAAGAGTTTCGATTTCTAAAGGTCATATAACGATCTCTTATTACGACATGTAAGTCCTGTATATAATTACAAAGAAACAACAACAGTTACTGTATTGTCTACTAAAGAAGAGAAAACATCCGTTTGCAGGTAGGAATAAACGTATTTTATTTCATTTTGATCACAGTTGATGACAAATTTGTTTGCCTGCGCAAATGCGAATGAGAAAACAGAAAACAACTTATGGGAAATGCCAAATCTTGGTTAGAATTGACAAAATCTTCATTGTCGAAAGAAACTTAAGAGGAGCCTGAATGGATTGTTCTTAATAAACTGTCAATGAGTTTTCTCGGTAACAAAACTTCAGTTTCTGATGCATACTTATGATTTTGATATTCTCAGATTGAAAACATTTCTAGCCAACCATACGGCAAAAATTGCGAAGAGTTACACGACGATGATCGAGCATTCGCCGTTTCAATTCACGTCGATCGAAGATTGTCCGTGGTGGAGCAGTTCGGAAAAGATTCTGCGGAGACTAACTCTTATACCCCGGTGAATAAATGGGTTGGTTGCTTCATCAGTAACGTGGCCCAATCATCAGCGCCTGTATCAAACAGTGATGCTGATGACAAGCTATCTTCTGTTGCAACGAAAACCTACCCTACAGACCAGCTGCTACCAGGTGACAAATTGGAATTGTACTTTTGTTTACAAGTGAAAAAGGACGTGGAGCTATTTGTTCGACTGCCGATTCAGCTGAATTTATACTTGGTAAGCCGCATCCGTCCAGTGTGATGTACTCTTCGAGACTTACGTTAAGGTAGTTACTGTTTGCAAGCTAACTGAGTAACAAAAAAATATTGAAATGTATTAATTCCCGCTGATTTTCGAGTGCGCACCAATCAAATGTGACATCGGTTATTTGGAATTCGAATCAGCTTCCACCCACAGCAAATTCCTTATAACTATTAACTCAAATGACAGCTTAGAATTTACACTCTCTATTCGGATTTTTTTTAGTGCCGCTTACAGCTGAGCTGTTAGCCTTTGAGTAGATTCTCTGTTACCAGTGCCTTAATATAGAATTATTCACATTCCAGAACATAGGCTCAATCATCCTCAATATTTAAACGATTCAGGCGAATGCTATCGGGGAAATGAACTTGATTAACGTTTACAGTTTTATGCGATGTTCTAAACCATGGTACTAATGGAGAATATTGAAGATGTACACTTTGTATTCACTAGGATATCATCAGTAAGCCGGTTGCTGTAGAGGTTGAACATATAGCAACCACTGTTTACAAATTCACTACTAATCCCAGTGATAAGATCTTGATTTAGTAGAATATGAGGATCAAAGATAAATTCTAATTTCCAAAATGAACTGAGAGAAAAATCAGTAAAAACAACGAACGTCAATCAATTTGCCTTCAATTAAAAACCGTAATTGTCTAGACATTATAAAGTACTGGGCATCAATTACTATCCTGTATTGCAATTTGCGTAGATCAAACAGCAGTTGGTTGCAACTTTTGCATCCAGAGAAGCTTAATGTGTCAATTCTGATTAAGACAAACCGCTAGATTAGAACTTTTTCTAAGCTTCAAATAAATTTTGTGGTCAGTTGCTAATTTTACTTTGCGTGCGCACACTAGAGGTGCTTTCCTGTTGTTGGTATTATGAAGTGAGTTGAACATCATCTACAACTTGAGGAATGTATGCTTGAAACTAAGCAAAAGTTAGCCGAACAGTTGCACGGAATCTGTTGTCTAAGGATGCAGAATTTAAACAAAGGGTGCGTAAACTATCTGATTTATTGAGAAAGAAACGCATTAATTAACTACACATTTAATCAGATGAAAGAATTATGGAACATCAACAATCCGAAGATACATGAATGTACTCGTCTGTATTAGGTTCCTATTAAATAACGTATTTTTATATGATTCAAGCGTACAACGATAGATTTTAAACTCCGGGCAATAAAATATATGTTTTGATGTGTGGAAACATTTTGCTAGCATCAGCTAAGAAAATAAGACTAGAATAAAGTGCATAATGATGATTTAGTGAAATGTTGGTTATCTTGATATGGGTGAAAAGCTATTTTCCAAAGAAAAGAAGTAGTTTAAATGAATAAACTTTTTCATTCAGAAATTTTTAAAACTTGACTTTTTAATTTCCGACAATTACCAACATATTGGCCGAACATTAGTATATCAGATTATCGAATTCGCTTTCAGTTTCTGCATTCAAATGAGTCGCTCGGCTGGCGTACTTTCAGAAGGAACCTTAGGCTCAAGTTTCGTTTTTATTAGGCTCATCAGTAGTGAGTATCCTTTTCTTGCCCAAAATATAAGTTCCAGCCCTCAAGCTTGTAAGATCGCTCTGTTGACTACAACGCCAGCAACTTCACAATAGCCACGACGGCATGATCACATTCAAAAACTTAACTGCAACCTTGAGTAAATAGTTTTCACCCGCCTGATCATTTTGGAAGAAGAATGAGCGTAATCAGTCTGTTCAAGCCAATCGATAAACTCGTGATCGGGACTTCTCAGTTAGGTTGATGTTACTACTTGAGTATAGTTTGAATCTTTAATAGACGTTCGAAGATTTGGATTGTTTTAGACTGAGCTCCAACTTACACTTGATTATGGCTCTCGCAATCAAGCAAGCCTGCCGGCTAGCCCACTTCAAATGGAAGGACGACGATATGCACTGCTGATGAGCTGCAGTGAGGGCAAAACTAGGTTCCAGCACTTGAAAGTGAGCTAGTCGAATGACTTAGCCAAATGAGAAAGATGCGATTAAATTTGGGTTTGTTTTCACTTTGAAACAATCTAAATCCCCGATGTCCTTTCTAACCTAGTATGAAGTTGCTCGTTCGAACGCAACGTTATCGTCACACTCAAAAATGTCTTCGCGGATTTAAGCAGATGCTTAATTTACAAATAGGGAAGCTCTGAATAAGGTGGTGAATCACAAAGAACACCGCAGGCTGCAGTAATAGACCCCGATGTGCAGCCGATTGCAGGTATAAATTCCAGTCACAGATTGTACTCGGTTCTGATAAACTTAGACATGTCTGAAAGACAAAAATAGACTTGTGATTACAAACGATGAGTTGATTGTTAGAATCGGACGGGAAACAGAGATTGTGGAAAATGGCGATTTGTGGTTGCATAGGTGTTCCTGATGTACAAACTGCGTTTATGCGTGTAGCGCTTACCCTTAACTCAGTATCTGTGCACGTATAGTAGCTTTTCTGATGGATATATCTGCAAAGCGATATGAACGAGGAATCTACCGTTTTCTTTGGCAAACACAAATGGGGGGTTATTGAATTCGTGTGCCAGTTCAGAATGTGGTAAAGTTGGGTGTTGATTTTTCCGCAAAATTCTTGGATGATAGTCTAATCAGATAGTGACCTCTGTATGATTGTGTAACACGTGTTGATGAGGCAAGTGGTCAACAAGTGATGACTTGCTGATAGCCATATAAAGGAAAGGTGTCCACCAGATATCCCGTACAATTAACTGCAAGAAATGAAGAGTAATCGTGTTAAATTATTTTTTGGGTATTCAGAAGAACTTGAAAATTACGAGATGGAAGAATGTAACAACAGAACGATTCCTATTTCTCATCAGCTGGGCGTGTACCTATGACAGTTAACAAGATCCTCGGTCATCAGAAACAAATGTGATATGCTAGACCTACTTCCTTGTCCGAAACTCTGATGGCACTGGGGATAAGGTGATATGCAAACCGATACAGAGTAGGTAACATTCCACCAGCATGAACAAACAACTTTGTCTGCACTCAGTGGTTGTCTCGGTCTTTTCTTCCCCTAATCGATTTCTGATTCGGAAAGTATCTGGGTACCATACATTTCTCCAAGATTTTCCGCCGAAACTGCGGGTGTTGGTTCTTTTGTCGACCTTTAGCGAACCAGTAGATTGTTTCTTAACCTGTTTATTCATGAAAACTACAGCTGATTTATGGTTGAACAGTCCATTAGTACGGTAGACCACAAAAATGACCGCTATGGTTAAAAGTCAACTATTGGGAGCAACATATTTTGTTGATAAGCGAGAAAAACGCTTTTTTGTCTCCCCACATCTACTGTCTTTCCCCGACAGTTAATATGCAGGCTACTTCCCGAAAACAATTAAGAAACCATCAGACAGAACCCGTGAACACCTTTTTATGTGGATCTGAAAGGTCATCCTGAGTGAATTCTGGTCAGATTTATTAGACAATGGACGTCCTGTCATCCTTCAAAATCACACTCAAGCCCCTTACGCCTACCCAGATCCGACAGAATGGAAACATACTCCATGTTCCTAAGTCCTGTTCTGTAGGCCAGGTCACTCCTACCCAGTGTTTTCTAACCATGAACTCAGCTGACACGTCTTGGCTTCATTAAAACAGCAAGAAGACAAACGTTGCAGTATGTTAACGCTTCGGTGTATTTCATCAGCCGTATACTAAATACAACCAGGATATTTAATAAAAGCGAACGGCAACAATAGTTCAGTCTGCTGAACAGACGGACAGCCAAGTGAGCAACCGAAGTTGAAACCCTGTTTCGTCAGTTGTGAAGCGCATCTAGAGACAGTTCGCGAAGTTAGCTTAGTCAGGTCGTTCACTCCTGTTGTTAACTTACCCACACCCCGAAACTCTGGCTATCGGTGAAGCTGTGTTGATCGCCCAAACATAGCCAATGTTATGTGAGCAAACGTTAACGTTTCACATCGTTCAACTTCAATGGTAGCGGCCTTTGGACCCATAGTGAACACTGTTCAACTATAGTTGTTGTGTACATTTACTGTGTATTATGTTTGTATTCACTGTGGGACTGATGAGGTAAATCAAAATGTTAGCGGCCCGCAACGTTTGTCTTATTGTTGTTTTGGTGGATTGGATGAAGTATGTCATCCAGTAAACTGATAGTTATATCCCAGATTTTTTGACCACTACCTGCTCACCTCCCAAAATCACTACCATGATGTTAAACTGCATAGCAATTTTGAAAAAATGGGATAAAGCTCTTGTAGTTGCATGCTTTCGACCGTATTCAGAGTAAGCTGTAGCTTTCAACCTTGACATCTTCAAGACTATTCTGTGGACAGTGATCAAACATTTTATTCGTGAATCAAAGTTGTCATTCAATGTGACATTAACTGCGTATCGTTGGCCACTCACGCTGTAATTGTCAGTGTAGGCGGCTAATGAGTTTGGTTCTTGTTAAGAGGCGCATCTCCTAACGAGACAGATAGGACGCATCAGGCCCCACCGATCGGCCGACCCAGCTCAGATGGAATTGTAGTATGGTCCCACTCAGCCAATCAGATTTCAGGTGTGCGGCTGAACGCCTGTGCGCCATCTGGACTGTTATTTCGCGTTGCTTTTTGATGTCCTCCGTAACGTGATTTGTTCTGACACACTGACTGCCATATATGACCGTTTTATTTGGTTCGCTCTATGTCTGTCTTCTATTTATGGTAATCGTTTTGTCCTGTAAATCTAGAGCTTCTGTGGCCTAAGTATTGTCTCGCTCGTCCAATAAACAGTGTTGCCGCATCTTCTCTCATTTCTCGATTTTGGGTCAGGCGACTGAACGCGTAACCTAGGTGACGATCCAATAGTTATCTTTGTCTAATTGATAATTCATCAATATAACGGAAGCAAGTTCTTCCAGTGTTGATCAGTTCTGATAGCAGCATATTATGTAGTTCTTTATGAATAAGCAAAAAAAGTTTCATTTCAGTACTGAAATTAAGAGCAACCAGTTGTTGTGCATGATTTCGTCGGCATTTTTTTACGTGGCACCGTACTGACAACAACCTTCTATTTTCTGTCATAATATCCTTCGGGTAAAATTATTTACTTCCTCGAAAAATATCCATTTCTTGTTTTCCAGCCACGTTAGGCAGTTTATATTTCTTTGCTTTTTAAACAAATCGACATGATGAAATGCGTATGAAGCATCTCCCAGATTAAACTGAATGTGAAGTATAATGAAGCATAAATATTTTTGATTGTCGTTCTGTGGTACATATTACATCTGAGTTCTAGGTGTCAGTACATTTTCTGATGACATTTATTCCTCAAACAGCAAAAAGACTTGATTCAATACGAACAAGCTACCGTTAGAATTGTGCAGCCTCCGCATATACCTGTTTCTCCGGAGCCAGAGCTGGTCACTTCACCTACCGCCGTCTGTTCACTCCAACTATCTGGCGTAAGCAAGCTGATGTTGCCTGCCGACAAGGACAAAGTTGGACAGGCGTTGCTGATCACCGGACCAGATGTGACGCGTGAAGAGTTTCTTATTTGGCACACCCTTCTCTGCGCACTGGGTCTGAACTGTTACCACACGTGGGATATGGAGAATAATTCAGATCAAGTTAGTATAACCAGCTGAACTCTTTTCTTTTTTCACTATCGCATCAACTATTCTGTCACGTGAAAGTAACTTCGTTAAATGTATTACATTCTTTGTAGTTTTAAACCAGCGTAAGATTGATCAAAGCTTTTGGTAACAATCGAAAATTTGTCTTTGTGGTGTGACATTATTTCTTACTTTCTAAGTATCTTAACATTCATCAAACACGAGTTCATTTTACGCAGGTCCCTATAGAACCGGAATGAATCAACAAGACAGATAATCCAAGCACTGTGTTACATTTTAAATAGAAACCTAAACGCCAGTTTTCCTCTACAGCGCTCTACTGGAGCCTAATTCCACATTATGCCTTCATGGGACCAAAACAGCATTTATAAATTTGTGACGTTTTTTTGGAGTTCGTTGTTCATGTGAGAAGGTAGATTATACGGAGGTCAAATACAATATGCCGACCAACTCTGGGTAAACAATTTCGTTTCCTATCACATACAGGTTTGGTAAGACTTGTTGCTAGGATCTTGGCAATTATTGTTGTGTCGTTTTCAGAGTGGAAGTTAGCGTTAACCACATTCTTTTTGTCCATTCAGTTCAGTTACTATAAAACGAAGCATTTCTGTCTTCCATTTTTTGTCATTTCCAATCATTTATATGACCAATGTTTTGTTCCCTTCGGTACACTTGACTTTATAAACCTCAGCGAAAACTTTGTTCGGTTATTCTTATTAAACCAGAAGTTTCTCCTGTCACTTTCTTTAGCTAAACCATATTTCGAACGGTCGATGATCTCCTATTATCAAGTGTCTTATCGAAACATAATACTTTATTTTTGAGGTTAAATATGAATAAAGGCCAGCTCGACTATGGTTTTACTTACCACTGTTTCAATAACTTTCAACTGCGGTGTTCAAGAAACTGGAAACTTCGCATTTCTGATAAAAATGGTATATTTATTTTGATTCACAGAAGCTGACCTTAACATCTTTTGTTACTCGAATCATGTGTGTTGGTTCAAAGTTTGATTGATTCTTATTCACTCGGTGTAGTTTTTTTATACTGCCAAGAACTGGTTGCCTTGTAATCTGCAACTTGGTTGTCACCGATTGATTCACAAACATAAATGTGTTCGTTTTACTATATAATCAGGTTCAGCCGTGGTAGTGGACTTCTGTGGTTGTTGTTGATAACATGCTACCATCAGCTGAGACGATTATCAGCCACCCGCAGATACAAAACCAATCCATGTTGAAGCCAGTGAACAGGTTATTTCAATGAATCTTGCCGTTTGTAGCTATTAGACATAACTAGTCTACTGGCATAGCTAGTAGGCCTTTTCTTCTCCATGAAATGCTAATCGTCAGCAGCTTGCTACTGGCTTACAAGTTAGCACGAAGTCTGCCATAAACGTTTATGTGAAATTAGCCCATTAGAAAATGGGATGCAGCGGCTAAAGAACAGTAATTTGCATACGTTTTGGAATTTCTGGTGACCACCGCCCAGCAACCTAATGGGGAAGCGACTAGACTAACTTTCCCTGATAGTCTAGCGATCTGACACTTATTTGCGGTCGCGCATTCGATCCCACGGCGTACGCTGTACTAAGCCGCTGTCTTTCACTTGACTGGCGCTTACTGAGGTCATTCTTTTGCCCAGGTAAGCCGACTAACTTTTGGTAATATGTAGGTAAGTGTAACTGCGTATCCACCTCGTGTCATTTGCCAATCTGAACAGATCCGCTATACTGTCGGATGAACGTTCACGAAAAAACGAATGAATATGCGATGCTACTAAGTTTTTATGCTGTTCAAATAACGTGATCTTTAAGCGTCTTGCTGAGAAATTGATGTAATATCGCTTCCTTAGGCAATTTCCATTCAATTTACGACTGCATTTGCTAAATTGTTTATGAAGATTAGACGAACTTTTCACATTTCACTTCCAAGAGGTATGGTAACCTCGATTAGGTAGACAGGAAGGTTAGTCAGTTTGTGTTCCGGGATTACTTGTGAAGTGTTCGGTATTCTCATAAATGTGCTACATACTTTATCAACAAACACCACATACACTTTATATCAGCAGGTTGGTTTACAAAAAACGTTTCACTTGACCTCACCAATGACAACGGCCATTGTTGCCGTGAACTTTACATTGGACCACAATTTGAACTTGGCGCTTGAATAAAGGGCCAAATCGTAGTGAAATGCAGAAAATGTGAAAGTTGCAAGAGTTTTTTCAACGTCTCATCACAGTGAATGTAATTCATGTAAGCGGCATAAGTTTCGATATGTTTCAATTTTCCGATAGAAGACATACGTCACAAGATGTTAACATTTCGTTCACTCCCTTCAGTCACGAACGTAAAACATTGAAATATATAGGACATGCGGATAACAACAACAATAGAATCAATCAACGATTGGGTTTACATAACACAAGGACTGTTATCAATTCCAGAGCAGAGAGCAGAGCAGCAAGGAGGGGAGGAGAGATTAAAGGAAGTACTGCTCGCAAATGGCTATCCTGAGAGGTTCATCGATGTTGACAGCTAGAAAAGACTGATCAAGACTGCCGTGAGTACGATTCCTAAGAAGCAGGTCTTTCTGAACCTTCCTTCCAAAGACGATGATATCACAACTGATGTAACTCGTACATACCCTGCAGCTGAATTGCGGCTGCTACTCACAACTAGGAGTGTCGCGCAGCTTGTTCATAAACATGTCCTACCGAAATGTTCTGTCCCACATGTAATCTATCAGTTCACTTGCAGTTGCGGTGACGTCTATATCGGCAGAACAGATCTGTTCCTACAACAGCGAATGGTTGAACATATGCCTAAGTGGTTGGTGCACGCCATGACGCAACGGGCAACAGAGCGAGTGAGACGAAATCCGACTTCAATCATAGCAAAGCACATCATGAAAACAAGTCACGTTGTTAACCCCACCAATACGTTTCAAGTAGTGTTGCGTGATCGGAATCCGAAGTTGCTTGCCTTCTCCGAAGCAATGTTAATCAATACTCGCCGTCCGGTCATGTGTATGCCTAAAGTGTTGACTTACGCAGTTTGTCTGCTTTGGAACTGATAACAGTCCTTGTTTCATGTAAACCCAATCGCTGATTGTTTCTATTGTTGTTGTCATCCGCATGTCCTATATATTTCAATGTTTTACGTTCGTGACTGAAGAGAGTGAACGAAATGTTAACACCTTGCGACGTATGTCTTCTATCGTTCCTGGTGGACTGGATCAAGGAAACTCAGTGTTTTGAATTTTTCGATATCGTTCATAATTTGCAGTTGTGCTTATCTTCACTGTTAACAATACTATTATACATCAATCACTGTTAGACGTTTCAGGTTCAAATAGTCTTGGACCCAATGTACTTCCAAATTCTCAAGCATCACGAAGATTAACTGAAATACCTCCACATGGTAGGGCCGATTTGTATCAGCACGCTATATCATGTAATGAACAAAGCAGTACATCGTATGCAATACATAGGTCACTGGCATTTCGAGGGGGACGGATCACGAGTTAGACAGAATAGAGGTCCAACATTTTTCATGTAAGGTTTCACCGACTCGTTTTACAGGATTATAAATTGACGCTGTGAATGATGGTTATCATGTAGGTAGTGAACTGACATAATATCAATGTATTTTTGTGTTTTTTGCTTTTTGGCAATTTGGTTAACTTCACCATGTTTCGTTGAACAAGCTACAAATGTGTTTATTCATGCTTGGTTACAGGTCTGTTGGTCGAAGCTGTATAAAAACTGTCTAGTGGTCTGCCCACGGTACTCGCCGTTGAAGGCCTCCACAAACGAACTGATGGATCTGTTTGAGCACGACGTTTCGAACAAATGTGTCCTAGAAGCTGCTGAATACTGCAGCACAAAGAAGGTCAGTAACTCATTTACAAATATTGTTTAAAAAATTGCCTTAAAAGCAATTAGTAGACCTGTTTGGAACAAAGTACTTTGAAATAACGCGTACATATTCTATTTAAAGGCAACTGACGATACTTCTCATCAAAATATCCTTTTGAGATAGTTATGAATTCACGTTTGAGTGTAGATCGATACTACTAAATATTAAGCTGACAGCATGCAGTTGGTATGATTGAACCGCTTTTCGCAATCGTCTCAGTTTACCAACGAAAACCATAAGTAGATGCGCTCGTTTGGCAAGACATTAATGCAGAAATTCAAATAATTTATCTCCTAATTTCTCAAAACAGCAGCATGAAGTTTTGTGGATGAGAACTAAAAACCATGGAGGTTCTGCGGCTTTGAACAACTGCTGGCATCTATTTTGAACAGCACTATGGGGGTCTAAAAGTTTTTATGAGTCGATTAGTCAAATTAGCAACGATAATGGATACGTTCAACCTCGCTTATCCTTTTATTGTAGAAGAACAAATAAGAATCCTGAGTTTCAAAAGCTGTGTACCTATTTTGCTCGCCATACATTTGCCACAGATTGTGAGGAACTGAACAGTTTTTAAACTATCCATTGCGCACTATTTTTGCCTACTACAGAACGTTAGCCTGAAAAATGATCGATTTAGTTTTGATTGGATTTTATGTATACACTTCCATAAGCTCAGTTTACTTAAGTAGTTAAGCTTTGCTTCACACTCTGTGTGGTCTAATTTACGGGGTTAACGACGCATACGAGACATGGTTAAACCACATGCAATGCAATACAAGACACATGTGAAGATAAGATCGAAAGTGTCATGTTTGGTTCGATGAATAATAAAAGTTAATTCAAACTAAGGTGTTGCTGAGGACAAATTTAAATATATCAGTCAAAAGCTTTAGGATACATGAATCCAACGATCACATAAATCCAAGTATTAACGATAGAACTTGAGGTATTCAATCGAACAGCAAGCTTAAGCGGTTTACTTAAGGAGAAAATAAAAGGATAAAAGAAACGATACCGTGTTAAACATAAGTACAATCGTCGTCTTGGTAGAAAGCAAGTCGTTCTGTTGATGAACATGAATGTAATAAGAAAAGGATGTAAACCAAGAGATTCTCCGATTACCGTTTCGGAAGTTTTGATCACACAGGTACTTGCAACTACTTTTGATTCTTCGATTAAGCTAGTTATCTGCCCAAGTGTGATCGGATCTTATGAGTTGTTATTCCGGATCGCCTCATAGGATATGTGTCTCCTCATTATTTTATTGAAGTAATCATAGCCACCAGCTTAAAGTGAGGTTTGCGAGAGGAAATCTGTCTACAAAATGTGAGTGGGGAAATTCTGGTCAACCATTCCTAAAAAACCATGAACGATAGCTGATGCTTTTACCCTGTATATCGGTTGCTATATAAATGCCTCAGTACCGGAAGCAAATGGACTTTTGATTTCTGGTGTGTTATTGCGGATGGCTAAGAAGTCTAGGTTATCGGCTGTTGTGTAGGGACACTGAAGCAATCTTGTTATACACGTATATTTTAACTAACTTATCCTTCTTTCGACTTAAACTCTGTCATTTCTGAAACGAAACTCCGTATGTTCATTTTCTTCAATCTGTGTTGCATTAGTACCACCGAACACAGTTTCAAAGATTTATAAACATCACATGATTGCTCTTGTTTGCAAAATCTCAGTGATGTTGTAAATGAGCTGACAGCTTCATAACAATTGAGAGGAACGTAAGATGCGCGAAGAGATTTACCCTTTGATTCGCACACAAGGAAACTCCATTTTAGTTTACTTACTTGTGTTACACCAAAATACAAACTGATCCTTCCAAACCAGGGGTGTTTTTTGACAGTTTGGAGAATTAGTTACCATCTACTTCTGTTTGAAAACGTTGTAATGCCTTCGGCATTGCATTATAAGAAAACACCGCTCCCACATATTCCGTTTTGGGTTTAAATAACTTCCTATAGTTTTTCAATGTCTCTCAGAAGATTTCAAACTGTTAGACAAATTCACAAGATTTCCACTCTGGTGCAAGAACCATGTATGCTTGCACGTTGTCGATACAAGTGTTGAATCAAATTTGAAGGCTTCCGCACAGTTTATAGATTAAATTTTGATGGATCACACTTATCCGCCCTCGTCACATATATTGCCGTCTTTTGTCCGGTCCTCCACAGAGACCAGTGCAGAAGTCAAACATAAATTGAACTCCTATATTCAAGGCTGTTTGTATCCATAATAACGGTAAAAATTAAAATCGTTTCAACAGATCTCACTAGATCACTTAGTGAACAGCGTGTAAACCTTTCTGGTAGACTGTTTGTCTACCACTGACTCCACACATTGTTGATTAACTTTCATTCAGTTATCTTTACAGCTAAACCTGTAGAGGGATTCTAGAGGAGACAGTCTCTTGAAGTGAATGTGCTACAACTTCAGTACTATTGCCCGTCAATGCAACAGTACGGTGCCATCTTTATTTTACACTCTGTTGGTAACAGCACGTTAGACTAGCAATTATAAAACCAATCCTTTGTCAGCATGATATTTACCAATTGTCGGATTGCTTTTTTCGCTAGAAACCGATATTCGGAGAGTACGAGCGTTTCTGTTTGCCAACTGTTAATCGTTTATCTGCAGTTACAGCTGTGTTGTATTTTGGAATCAGCAGTTCTGCCTTCGTTGAGTCTGGTTGATTGTGATGACCATACAGAAGAACATAATGACTGTTTCGCGTGCATTTTCACGACTTCAGAGGCGGAAGCGGTATAGAACTATGTGAAAACACAGCGCACCTTTAACAATTATTGCAGTGTGAACATATATTTCAAACCGTGCGATAAAAAGCCAGTGAGCTGCAAATCATAACTGAAGTTTCTGTCTCCATTTAAGGTGTGCACTCAAATAATCAAAAATATTTCCGGCATAATGTAACATTTTCTTTTTATCTCAAACCGCACTAGGACAAATCAGTTGTACAAGTTATTTTAATGCTTGACTGCAGTCATCAATCAATTGTGTGTAAATTATTTGGCCATGTAATTAGACTGTCTACAAATTACGCTTCATAGCTCTAACACTCTAAAGTGTTACATTCGGGTTATGCACGATGTGACTGGAACAAATCATTACCTTTTACAGCGAAATGAAGAATTTCCACAGTAAATTAAATATCGTAATTTACTGCTGTTTTACGACTGTTTTGATTTGCTTTGCTAACCCCCTCTAAAATATGCATAAATAAATAAGCGACCGTGAAAATAATATGAGGTGTTACATCAGGTTGGAAAATATACTTTCACCTGCAATTAATTTAGGATCAAACCGTTTACCATTTTAAATTATGTGACTCGGTTTACGCATTTCCATCAGTCAGATTATAGTAGACTGATGTCAATTTTTGCACGAATGCTCCGGATGAATATCTGCCATCAATCTATTGATTTCACAACGGGTATGGTAATATGTATCGACATATATGTGCGTGTTCAAATGTTAACAGGCCTACTATACCCTGGCTTGTATGAATCACTGGAACTACCACACCACCATGTAACAATGCATATAGCGTTTTGTACACACTTGCTAAATTTTTGTCACACTGTTGAGGCAACCACTGCACTGTTCCATGAAAAATTTAGTTTTTTAAACGATACAGAGTATACAGCAGTTATATAAATAAATAAATAAATAAATAAATAAATAATGAGGTTGCCATTTTTATTTGATATTACTAGAAGGTGAAGTTGATCGACCTCTCTCAGACTTTTAGCACTTTGGTCAAACAGATTGGTTTATGTAAAAATGTTTCCAGTTATTCAATGATGCGTGGCTGACGAAATTATTCTGCTGAGGTTCAGTGTGGCTATTCCCGAAGGGATTATCCCGACCCAAGAGAATTAACACTCGCTGATTAGATTACCCGCGGAATCGAAAAAAGAGTTTTTGGTGTCGAACGGTTTTCAATTCAATTACCAGCAACCTGCAACTGTGAGAAGGATCAATATAGTAGAATTCCGAATTCTTGCGCACTGTAAACGGAATACGGATTGTATTGGTGCTATGGCTTAATGTTTCTTGCGCTCTACTTGCTTCAGTCGTAAATGTTTTTAAGTTTTGTTGAGGATCACCCCAGTATGTTCGAGAAATTCCATTTGAAACGAGATGATCAGCCGTAGTTCATATGATTATCCTACGAAACGTTAACCATAGAAGGCGGATAATTATTAGACGTTCTTTGTGCAAAGTACATTTCTGAACTTCTTAGGAACTTACATTAGCCCTGCTCCAACGTTCAAAACTGTATTGGTTATTTTACGCATCTAGAAACTATCCCATTTGAACAATCAAAAGGTTGCCAATGATTCTGCATTTTTGGCTGTTGTACAATTACGAGAAGCAGAAAAATTGCAGTTCACTGACGCTCCGCCGGGTGACTACAGTAATTCACTTGATTTTACCATATTGGACAAGCTAATCGCCCTCGGTGCAACCGATAATAGCTCACATATGGAACATTCGACCAAAAGAGAGAAGAAATATTTCTTAGAAGACAAAATGAGGAGGTACGTTAGTGTATGTTGATTCACCCTATGGCTTTTTTCATTCAAATTTGTTCTGTTTCTCACTGCCGAACTCAATTTAGCAGTCAACCAGCCGGAAGGTTCGCAAACTTGTTGTTGCAACAAGTGTTTCTTTAATCCTGTGAACCCTGCCTTTCGGAAATACTGTTGTAGTCGCACTGATGATCACTACTGGCATACTAGATATTTAGCCCCTCCATAACTGGGAGTTTTAATCGAAATCTGGTCCAATTGGAAGTTTTTATTTCTCGGTTCAGTTGCTGTAAGAAAAGAAACAACATACTCCGTAAAGGTTTATTCTATGTTTTAATAGATCGATGGTGTAAGTATGCACAAAATAAATTTCAAATCACCTCGAATACTTCTTCCAATGGATCAAGCTTTAACTGAAACATGACTTCTGAGCGCGTGGGCAATGAACTCCTCCATTCTTTTGATGATTCAGACGCCATGGTAGAATTATCTTAGAAAACCCGGACCTATTACATACTACCTCTCGGGGGTTTGATGAAAATCCGAACAATTGCACAGCGACAAAATTGAAATCCAGGACACCCTAATGCAATAACAATAACAATACCAAATTTTTGATTAATAAATGTCGCTAGAATAATTGCAAACTAGATTAAGCTCGTCACTTGAATGAATATCACTCAGTGAACCAACATATCATTAAGCGAGTGGAGGTTTCACGTGTAACACACTCTCCGCAACTGTCTAAATTCGTGATATTCTCCAACGTCTATCCGGAGCACGTTCACGAACGTGACAATAGCTAACGTGACCCTTGCGCGATTGGCTACATGCCTATGCTTAGAGACGACTAGCATCTTCTAACTTTGGCGAATATTTTTGGTACAAGTCGGTCCAGTATGCTCTCATACCCTAGCTAGGTGAAAGACCGTGTAACTTCTAACGATCCCCAGTTTGATAAGAAATTAAATGGTTCAGGCAGTTCAGGATATTTTTCCTGTAGGTTAAACTACGTGCTACTTTGGTCCTTAAACTGAATTGCTCTTCTGAATCTTCTATTTTGAAAAAGAGGGATTCTCATATAAGTTTTCTTGTGCCTTCATAAAAACTCCAGAATTCAGCCACTCCAAATCAAATTAGGATAATTGGCCAACAAGTGGGAGAATTTTGCGTAAACTAGAATGTCTGAAATAAACAACAGTTTCGGAAGCATTATAAAAATCTTTCTCTGGAATGCTTCGGTATTCGATTGGTTTGTTTGTCTTAAAAAACGAACGATTTATGTCAGCAGAAATTCATAGAAAGAGTGATGGCTTATAAAATTGCTTGACACTGGAATTACTTAAGCACTTATCCTACTTCAAACTTTGACAGGTGAACTGCTCTTAACTTCAGAATTTGAGATTAATTCACGAGTCATGGGTTTTAAAATACGTGCTAAAAGTGCATTGCTTATTTTTTTGTGTACTGTCTGACACCTTAAATCGTCGATCAACATTTCTCCATACTAGCCAAAATATTTCATATCTTAGAACGACGTATGGTGTTTCGTTAAATTCTGCTCCCAACTTCATTTCACACCTACCTTTTATCTTAATAAATGCTTCACGAGGAGGAATCCTATGTGTTCATGTAACGTAGGCTTAACTGAACACAAAATCATAATTGAACAGTGACCCACCGAGAACCTAAATGATATATTGTTCACTTTCTGGTGGGCAGTCACCACTTTTACTTTGAACCGAAGATAACGTACTATTTATTAATGAAATATCAATTAATAGGAGAGACAAGATGGAAACTCAAATGATTCAACCAATTTACGATAAAGGTACTAATGATGTGTATAAAGTGCATCTTCAATGAGTCGACTGAATCACTTAAAGCCGTGTGAATAGTATATATATATGTATGAGTATTGTGGACTGGAAGTATAAAGTACCCAACTCTTTATGGATCCACCCACATTTGCTTCTGATGGTACGTTAGCTGCTTCTCACCAATCATCTGACTCGAATAAAGTCGACAAAGTTTGTTTCATTTTTCTTCACTATCAGTACAAGAAGCCTTCGCAGAATGCAGCCTTAGACAGACTCACGCACGTTGTTTTGTATAACACTTCTAATTTCTTTGCTTTTCACATTCGAGATACACTAAAGTGGATCCTATTAGCTTAGTAACAGTCTTGTCTACCTCTGGTAGGTCTTAAATAAAAACAAACAGTAAAAAACTGTTTCCCCTTAAGAATACCTTAAACAAGTAGCACCTTCTTAGAAGTACAACTTTTGGTCGGTCTGGTTGTTTCCGTTGAATTCAGAAGTTAGAAAGAAGTAATCCTACTCTCGGGCGTGATAATGAGTCGTGTTAATGGTCCTATTGTCGTCTAGCCCATCTACAAATACAACACGACATTTATTACGACAGCCATCTCTTTTAAAATCTAGTTACTAATTCACAAAAATCAGCTGAACTGGTCATTCCTTAATTAGCCCACTTCATCTAACACATCTAGTGTTTTACGTGAACAATTATCATCTTTTCCACTCCGTTACATGTCCAACCACAGATTATCAGGGGTCTCTTGATATTACTGGATTCCCATCAACACAAATTATCTGTGACCTTTTGGTTTGTAGTGCTCTGATCCCGTCTGATTAATGCAAGACAGCCTTAAATTCTCCCCTGCAATACTTCCGGTAGGCTTGTCGCAGTTTCTCTCGAGACTCAATTATACACTTTTTCGATTGTATTTACCGCGTGCATTGTTCTGAGCAGAACAATTGTGACTATTTATATAAAGTTCCAAGCATTACAAGAACGAGGCTCACTTTAATTGACAAGATTAATATTAATGGATTGACAAAGATTGATATTACTATCTTCTACATAGTGCGTCTCAAACTTAGTTATTTGCCACTAACAACACAATTGGTCAACTATATTCAGTATACAATGTGCGCCATTAACCGTACAATTTTCAACAAGGGTCGCACATTATGCGAACGGTCTTGTCAACGTTTTCAATACGGTAAATTGCGTTATGCGTTGTTTTTTCTGTTACTGGTAATACATGACTAGCTGTTCTTTACCTAGATAAAAGCCACTTCCGTTGGGTCCCTCCGGTAGCCCCTCTGGGAGAAACTACTGAAAAATATGTGTTGACCAATGATGGTGCTAGATCATAGGCATCCCAAAAGGTTTATGTGCTCAGCCATAAGGTATGTACGTAACCGGATCAAAAAAAAGCAACTGTTGCGGTTGGTGGTAGTCTATGGTGCAACAGATCGATCTGTATAGGCTCCTCACAAAGTGAACAGCTGTTCAACTGTATTTGATGTCACCGCTTAAACTGTCTCCGCATGACCTAATAGACATATACCAAATTGTAGTCTTACTACAGTAGATATACCTGATTAGTTTTCTTTTATTCTTCCTTTGAATCTGCCCAATACATTTTGTTTGCAGTTTACCATCATGTGCACGCATATGGGCTATACAAGGTGATGGTGAGTTCGGTCTACCAGAAACCAGTCTTGGGGGGACAGTTCATTTTGAACAAAAGTATGAATCCCAAAAGCTGTCGAATTCAGACCTATCTCATGAGAATGTTTTGTTCAGACCGCCATCAAAAGCGGACATTTTCTGTCCTTGGAGTCAGGTAAGCAGTTTTTTGTTATCTAAAATACCGTTGTGTTAACACATCACCGTGCTCTTATCGGAGATAGATCGTCTATGTTTTCTGACTGGCAGTCAAACTTTCGAACTAGTTTTTACTCGATTCAATCAGATGAAGTAACGTAGGTCTAACAAGAGGTTGATTAGCAAACGCTGACTAAGCACATAACTCCTGTAGGTAGTTTGTTGAGCAAAAAAGGAGAACAAAAACTTGTTTTTCACTTCGAATGTGGTCCGTAAGTCTAAGTTAGTCCAGAGTGAACGTAATGTACTTTGCAAGCACAGCAAATTCATGCAAATGGAGAGCTCCAAAATGACCTGCCAAGTTTTGCTAGTCCCGCAGTCACTACTCAAATACCACACCAAAGTTCCGAATTACGGAAGCAGTAATCTGAGGCATACATCATGTAGTTGAGTGTGATTCCTTGAGTCGGTAACCGTTCAGCAGGCCAAACTTTTGCAGTGACAAGAGAAAATATTCATTCGGCAAAAGTACCACACCGCTATCATAAATTTCACCAGTTTTCTTTCAAATATCAAAATAGACGGTTGTTCAGAATAAGCAAACAAAGCTTTGTGAATGCTCAGAGCTGAATTTTCTTTGGATACCCACAAAAAAGTTTAATGCACGGAATGTTTGGAGAAAAATTGTACTTAAACACTGGCCCCAAAACTTATTGCCGTAGTCGTCTTGTTCTTCTTTTTCATAAAACTTTCGGCTGTTACTTTCACTCCTAATGGACGAATTAGTTTAATTTCCTATTTAGGGCGTAACGACAGTTAAAAA
This sequence comes from Paragonimus skrjabini miyazakii, assembly GCA_014338405.1. Classification (NCBI taxonomy): domain Eukaryota; kingdom Metazoa; phylum Platyhelminthes; class Trematoda; order Plagiorchiida; family Troglotrematidae; genus Paragonimus; species Paragonimus skrjabini miyazakii. Next base: position 14,981 of record JTDE01002817.1, on the reverse strand, counting down.
ACTCTGGAATTTGTCAGCAATTCTTGATTTGCAAGGTTCCATCTGTTGGGGCGCAAAAATCTTTTTCATTTTCAACTCTGTCGGTTTACGCTTTTGTCACCTGACGTGGACAATGAGGATGCAACATGGTGTGATGTTTACATGGAGTTCAGTAATGTGATAAGTGATTTACGTCTATCTCACGAAAATATGTTTTGCAAATGCATCGTCTACTAAGCGATAGGACACATTCGGTCCTGTGACAGCCTCATCCCTCAGTGATCATATAAGACCATGCCATCACGTCACCCCTAGGAGGTCACGGCAGACTAGATGGCAGTCCGACCTTAAGAAGGCTCACGATGTTGTTGAACGTTTGAACGCAGGCTCAGCTATTTTCAGTAGTCAGGTCTGTTCCTTTATCCTTCTATTTTTCCCTCTCTCTACCAGATTTGTTGTTTCATTCACAATTGTTTAACAGTTAAGCTTCAGTGAACACCGGTGATGTATTACTGTCTGTGATGAAGAGGTTGACGATTACATGTACCTGAAAATTATTACACCCGCTTTTCTGCATGATTAGTTACTTTCCTGATTTATTGAAATCGCTATCTAATGCCATTAGTTTGCCTGCTGTATAAAATCGTTCTTGATATTGAGGAAGATTTTGCCACAGATAACATGGCCGAAGACGGTTGATCAGAACGGTATACTAAGATGTATATTCCATAGTTTTATATAATTATCACGGTAGTTTCTAAATGAACTGTACACTGTAAACATTTTACTTAATTGTTTGGATAGAATTGACGGTTTTTTCAGTTCATGTCCACCACAATTCAGTTCGATGTGACGAGAAGTTGGGTTTGTTTAAAAATGAATTTTTCTCACCTCTTATAATAGAGGTCTCATAGATTTATAATAGATTATACGTTAACCGGTTTTAACGTCAAATACAGCAGGTGCTGTTGATCCAATTAATTTGGTTGTCTCAGCACATATAAACTAAATAAAACAATGAGCTGATACGAATTTTACTTGTAATTACTTAATTTCCAACTGACGCCCAAAGATTTAAACACAGGCTGGTAAACGACAGACATTTCCGGCATATTGACGAAGAATATAAGACTATAAGGTAACAGTTATGGATGAAGGATATGAATGGGAATAAAAGATAGTCTTATATTTTAGTTGCTTGAGAGGTATTCACACGCATTGTGTTTGGGTGGATATAAGCTGATAAACAATTTTTTTCTGAATGCATGTTGCAAGGAATAACGATCTAACGTACCTGACTCCATATGCTACAACTAACACGAATCACCGGCCACATAAGTACTTAGCATTACGTTAACTGAAAAGTTGATGCTTGTGAGTACAATGTCGACTGTGGTGAACACATTCACTCTTCGCCTTGATCTGTGTCGCCCTATTCTGGTCAGTTTCAAAATTAGAAAATGTTATCCCTATCGGACATTGTAGTGGACCTGGCGAATGCATGAAACTTGGTGAATATTGCGGGATCTGAGGAAGGAAGTAGCCTAAGGCCTCAGGGTAAAAACGGATTTCGAATGCTGCTGAAATTCGACACATTATCGACAGCATTGTGGGTTCTTACATTTACGGCTTTTAACCAAAGTTATAGCAAACAGTTGACCGTGTAAAATGACTATCAACTTTGCATCCACGATCACAGTGTTCTCAGAAAGGCTTCAATAAAAATTAGACGATAAGTTTTTTTGAATATTTGTTGTCTTTTTGGTTTACCTCATGGTTTCACCGCAATATGCTGTGTGCAATCTCGCAAACGCGGCCCATGTAACATCGTTTTGTTTAAGTCGATTTATTATGTTTGGGAGATGATTATTTCTAACTTTTGTAAAAGAATATGGATTACATTTATCTATTCTAAACTAATTTTGCGTAAGTCAAATTCAGATCTCCCTCACATTCAGTTGTTCAATGCCCGCGATGATTAATGTATATTGTAGAGTAATGATCCTCTGTGTTAAAGATTTATTTAAGAAAACTTAATATACTGATTTTATAAGCATTACTCAACTTCCAGAAGCTTTGGAGGACAGAACACTTGGATTCAATTTCGCTTGAGCGTTTGTTTTTACATAGAAACCAACAATGTGTAACACGTTGCCAGCGCAGTTGTAGTCAACTGTTCAAGCAAAATTGTTTTATCAGTTCCGGTGTAACATTTCTTCACATCTTTTAAGGTGTGGTCTTTAAACTGTAAGTGCAGAAAGGAAAACCTGTGCTCAAAAACAGTGTTAACATATGGTTGAACCCGATCAACTTGGCTCTTCTGAACGACTTGTTCGAACATCAAAACTGATACAATTCTTTATTACTGCCGTTTCGTACTACCAATTATTCTTTTCATCTTTCCTTTAAGGTATTCCTCATTCTTTTGAGTTTGCTTCCAACACGTGATCGATCCAGGCTCATTCGAAATCGCCCTCTGCGTCCGGTGTTCCACTTACCTTGGGGTGAACCACTATCCACCTCTTATTTGGCCGCTCTCTCCTTACAACCCTATTTGGAGAGTGAATTACGACTATTGCCCCACGAAACAGTGAGTGTACATTAGCAAATCGATGAGGTGAATGCCAGAATGTTCTTTTTATAACCATAGAACAGACAAATCCCTCGTTAGATGTTAGCTAGCCTGCCTTTGGATTTCATCGCAGCGAGCATATTCCTCTTTCTCTGAGCCTTTCTTGCATCCAATCACTTAGTAGGTACCCGAACATTTTGTTATACAAGATAAGATAAGACAACATTAGGAATGTTTAGAACAATTTTTGTAAACATGTCGGCCCAGCCGCCATAGTGAATTGCCTCCAAATGCAAAAAGTTGTAAAAACTGGATGTAACTGGACGTAGGTTGATGAAGCTCGAACGACATTTGATAACGCTATTGCCTTTCAGACTAGTTCTGACAACTCTTCTTGTTGTTTTAAAGTGATCTATATCATGCTTGACATTAGTAAATGCAGCCTTATACATGTCAAACAAGCTCAGTTTCACACAATCCCTCAGTGCGGTGCTGGCCAAATTGTACTCAAAGGAAGAAAACTCCAGCATCATGATGTTGGATTATCCCGCCAATCCTACTAACGTTTGCAGAAACAGAGAATGTAATACTTTCTTCTATGAAGCCTGCCTGTGACCACCATTAACCACTTTATTTAAATGAAATTAACACTAGTTTTATCCACCCATAGTTCAAACAAATAAACTTAATCTATCCACCCCATCTCAAAAAATAGCAAATTTCTCAGAAGTATATTCAGGGGCGCGCTGAAACCGTGAGCTGTTCCGAAAGACACCTGGAAAATAACCTCTTCTCATTTGAATGCCGTACGCCTTGAGATGAGTTGATCAGTTGATGTGTTCGTTCAACTGGTGGCACATTCCTCCTTCCAGATTATCAGAAGACGACGTTCGCCATTGTGGAGGAGCCTTCACCGTGCCTGAAGTGTGGATGGGGCATCGGAAAACTGACTCAGGCTTTAGAGTGTGATATATGTGAAAGGTGGTTAGATCGCACCTACGCTTCAGTCACCGCTTGACAATACAATAGCCTCGAAAGAAATCGTTCGGATCTGCTTAAATTTCGTTGCCTGAAGTGTTGTCCTGCAAGTATTAGATTGTATCCTCCTCAGCTTCCATTATCCATAACTGAGGTAAATGATACACCTGCTTTGCCGGATCGGGGGATGTGTAGCACACCTGTAGAGGCGGTCGCCGAACTGCAGCTGTGCGCGGGTACCCCATTGCCTTCTGGACGGTCATTCGCTGGTGTGGTTGCGAAAGGCACAGAGAACGTGTTTGCGGAAATCCCAAAAGATGTAGGTGTGAGGTTCCTTAGGACATGTGGTTGTGAGAGCCTTTGGGTCCCAGTCGCACCGAGTAAGGAGAAAATAGGAATTCGACACCAACGGAAGAACAAATCAAAGATGGCCACCTCCATCTCCAGATCCGCATTCACAGGAGTTAATTATGCCCAAAGTGGTCATACGGAACCCCCTGCAGACATTCAGAAGGAGGAAGCTTGACCAAGATCTAGAAAGGTACACCCACCACGTGAGGCTGCCACCCAAACTTCTCACCCAAGGCTGGGTCACAGGATTGCGCTTTTCGTGATTTGCTTATCAAGATGTTCACAACTGAGGAGGAAGATTTAACTGCAAAATAGTAGCACCCTCAGCATTTCGCCATTACCGAAAAGCAGATGTTATTAGCATGTCACGCAGGCCACTCAAAATAGTTCTGAGAACTGCATTGGTAGGTCGCCTGCTCTTGCAACGGTCTTCAAAGGTGCACTGTGTGAACGTCCGCAGAGCAAGAGACATGACCCCAGAGGAACGTGAACGCTTGAAGGCTACCATAAAGGAGCTGCACGATAGAGAAGATAAGGAGGAGTCCGACTTGTTTATTCATAAGTTTTAGGTCAAGCGGCGAAGGCCTCAAGTCCGTTGAAAGCCCCTTGTGTTCCCTCTGTTTCCCTTAGGCAAGGTGGTGCGGGAGAACCTCCAGCAAGACTACCTACCACTCTCCCCCCAGTCCAGAGAAGTGGAAGCAAGCTCATATCGGACGAGAGTGGTGTACTTAAACGTTCGGAGCCTCTTAAACAAGCTGGATGAAGTAGAGCAATGGGTTGGCATTAATAACCCCGAAGTCATAGCCCTTGCTGCGAAGTGGTTGTCAGAGGATGTGATGGACGCTAGAGTCTCCCCCCCCGGATATAACCTCTTCCGCTCGGACCGCTCCAGTATTAGTGGTTGACGAGCAGGAGGGGTGATGCTTTTTATTCGTGATAACATTCCCGCCACACTCGTGTTAGCCAGAGCCGATGAGGACGGTACTTACGAGGGACTGTGGTGCAAGATAAAGTTAACACCAAACAGCTGTGCTCTGGTCGGTGTTATATATCGCTCTCCTGGATCGTTTCCACCTCAACTGTTAGACGATTCAAGAATGTTTGGAGTAACTGACCACTGCTTGATATTAAGATATTTCAATGCACCTCACATCCACTGGAGAACACTAGCATGCGCCAGCTGTTCAGACTGTTTTTCAGAGACACTGGTTCGGCTGGTCGTTGACCAGCTGTGCTTGTATCAGCATGTGGAAACTCCTACACGGTTGCAGGCTGCATGCCAATCCAGGTTGGATTTAGTGTTTTCCGGATTAGGGTCTGACATCGACAGTGTTAACATCTTGTCTCCAACAGGGAGAAGTGACCGTGCGCTACTGAATATATGGTGGACAAGGGGTGAACTGCGGGCGGCTGATAGCTCGTCGTCTCCAGGGACATCTGGACCAACTGTCGACTCTTAGCGAAAGACAGCACGGATTCCTGAGGGCGATCTTGCTTGAAAAGCTTCCTGCTTGCCAAAGAGCGATGGACGGTCTCGAGAGTGAACGGCAAGACTCTGGACGTGGTACTTCTCGATTTTTACAAGGCCTTCGACAGAGTGCCGCATAACCGTTTGCTCACCGACCTGTTGGCGTACGCTATCAGCTCGCCTATAACAAATTGGATAGCAGATTTACTCCGTAGTAGGTCAGTCGCAGTAAGGGACAATCAGCAATTATCGGAATAGCTGCCTGCCCCAAGTGGTTTGCCAAAAGGGTCAGTGCTCGCGCTCTTGCTTTTTCTGGTCTTCATCGATGATCTATTAGACCAGTTGCAGTCGCCTGCTCTCGTCTTCGCTGATGACATTAAAGTGTGGAGGACAGTCTCTTCAGACGGGACTTAGATACGATTTCAACATGGACAGTTCAATGGAGCTTGCCCCTAAACCCACAAAATTTCCCGTCATACACCTGGGAGATATTAGGGATGTCAAGGCATATCATGTTGGATGTCACCTATTGGCGCAGTGTAATACAGGTCGTGACCTCAGAGTGCTAGAGTCTGACACACTCAGAACGCAATCTCACACAAGACAAGCTTGTGTTAAAGCTGGAAGTGTGCTTAGGGCTTTCCTTCCTTCCCTTGCCAAAGTATCCAAGGTGACCTTTTACCTACTCTTCTCAGCTCATGTTCGTCCGAGACTAGAGTACGGCCACGCCGCAGTGTTTCCCTGTACACAAAGTGAGGTATCACAACTTGGAAGAGTACAGGTGGCGGCCACACGCATGGTTGTTAGAATGAGAGGCCTCTCATATAACGGGCGGCTACAGTATCTGAACATGTACCCCAAGAGTTACAGGCGGCTCCGCGACCCCCTTATTTTGATACGCCGCATTTTGCGGGGCGACATGGGCGAGGAGCATAGAGCTGACATTCCCCTCCGAAACGAGCACAGATGCCGGGGTCATCCATTCACGATTCTCAAGCAGCGATCGAAGCGACTTCACTCCGTATTTTGACTGTTTCGGCGGGCCGTAAATGGTTGGAATGCGCTACTAGCACAGGCGGCGCCAGCACCCAATGATGTGGTTTTTAAGCGGCTCCTAGATGTACGTATGATGGCGCGCTGGAAGAAGCAGGATATTTAACGTCTTGCTTACTCCGGTGTCGATACGCTCAGTGAAGATGCTCACACAGTCGGCGACTCCTGCTTTCTATCAATGAACCACCATGAATGATGGACTTGATTTGTAATTCTAACATCAGCGAAGTGATGTTAACCATTTGTCCAATCATATTGTCTCTGTCTTATTTATTGATCACTAACCTTCCGCCCGTGGAAATTTGGGTTATCGTAAGATGATTAACAAATTACTATTTATCCAATAAGTATGGACACGATCATAGCCTTATGTTTGGTTTATAAAGAATGCTCATTTGTACCTGTTGACTCACAGCTGTAAATTAACGCCCAATAATTGGTAAACAACTTACACATGTTCATTAGGCATGTTCAAGCATGCATATTTTGTGTGCATTTGTTATCCCCTCTTTCAATCATTTGGTTTAAATGAGAAAAACTGCGAAAAATAACTAACTTTTCAACACCTAATATATTTTGACGGAGTAAATAAAACCTTCAGAAGTCATCATCTTCTGCTTTGGCACACTACACAATGGAATCATCGAAAATAAAAAATTCCTCTACACATCTACGTTGGTTAAATTATGCTCAAGGCCGTAGATTTCTAATCCAATCAAGTGTTGGCATATGCGTTAGCTAAACTAGAGCGAAGTCTATTCGAAACTCGCATTATAAATTGTTAGGCCCTAATCTGTGATCCTAAGCCAAAACTATTATTTTCAAGTACTCACTGTCAAACAAGTCAAAAACGATGTCTATTTTGCACACAGTGATAAATAAAATGGTCCTCCTGTAAACTATAGAAGAAGTGACACGTGTTGTCCGTTATTTCAAATGCAATTTAACACTTATTTACATGGAAGGGCACCACACAATTTTCACTAATGACCATTAGGAAGCAACGAAGCTTCGAATTAGCGTATCTA
>JTDE01002816.1:65190-89308 GCA_014338405.1 Paragonimus skrjabini miyazakii | reverse complement strand
GTAGCCAGGGTTTGCAAAGACCCCCGATTAATATTGGCTGTTCATTCAATTATCACTTCTCATACAACTGTACTTGTGACTTCTGTTGGCCCACTGTTTGAATACATTTCCATCGTGCTCGGCAGGCTGACCAACGACGACCGGAAACTTTGCGATCGATTGGAATGCGAAAGGCAAGCAGACTAACTCTGATTTCATACGAAGAGGTTGACATTAAGCGTATATAAACGTAGATTTCAGGGTGAGCAATCCAGCAATGGCATGAAAATACCTCTACTGAAACATCCGACGACAGGGACGGTCCATGAAAGGTACACAGCCGTCCACCTCGAATTGTCGCACATTTGCGGACAAAAAAAAAACAATTGGCTAAAACCAAGAACACGCTAGGGTCCAGTCAAACTATTTTTGAGTGTCAGACGAATATACATAGTTATCGTCGGAATGTTTGGTCTCTGACTATCATTACATCTCCTTTTGAACCGTTGAGAAATGTCGACCGAACGATCTCTGAACTACGAAGCATTTTAATGGACGGACGTAGTCAATTTTTTCACTTAACAGTTTCATCGTACAGACACTCCTACAAAACCGTAACAACTGTCGACAGAATGCTCTTGATATATTTTATCTGAAAGCTTGAGGCATGCGACTGAATAATTGCTTTCTTGTTTAGGAATGCGTGTCAATTTTATGTTTCCCCAATAAAAAGCCGCGTAAAATCTATTCATTCTGCCAAATAAAATCAAGCATTCAACATAGTTGACCATGAGATAGTTCATAAGAAACGCTGCACAATTGTTTTAGCCATCTCAAAATTCGACGATGATTGATCAGGGGCCCGGGTCAACAGACATTGCACTGTTACCATAAGTCAGACATTCAAGATCGTCTGAGCGAATTATGTGAATGAGTGCATTTGGGAACCTATTTGGTCTGGAAGAAGGGAGATTAGTTGTCGGCTGACGCCGGCTTCTTTAAATGTGTTGATAGCTCCTCATCTCCTGGCATTTGGAATCGCTTGTGACCTGATCAGAACCATACTGAGTCATATAATTAATTACCTAACGATCTCTTGTACTGGTTAGTTGAGCGACAAATTAGCTGAACTCTATGGTCTTGTTGAGACGGTTGGAAACCGCCATGTGTTTATGAACGGGCGCACAAATTAGGTGTTTACTACCCCATGGAAAACGGAGCAAGATCATTCTAACGTTAGGCGTTTCAAAAATGTAGGACTATTTTGTGATGAAAACATGTAGATGACAAGCTTTTTTACTGCATTCATCATCTCGGAAGTGATAATCTTCCTGTGTTTCTAGAGTTTCTCAAAACCTGACCAACCTAAATCTATTATTTCTGGAGCAGTCAATGTTGTTAAGTGCCGCGCACGGTCACAAATAGAACAAGCGGTGCACAATGATTTTGTAAGAACACCTTTTTGCATACGTTGTCTGCTAAAAAAGTTAACTACATATCAGACGTCCTTTTGAAGAGACCGTGTACCAAGAAAGGAGTGACGTCCGGCCAATGAAAAATCGTGTGAATTCTAGAAATAGCTGTATAAAGATCGTGTTTATTACACAGTTATATTCATACTAGCGTTATTCGGTTAATTAGAGGCCACAGCTACTAGAATTGTTTGAATTCACGTAGTACAGGGGGATTTAACTATACTGCTCACGTAAGCGCATCTATGAGGAAGAGCGGTTGAAGTAAGTTGAAACACAAGTCTTATAATTTGACTATGCTTGTATTAAATAACAGGGAAAATTAGCAAATAACTAAGCTTTATTACTATATGCGAAAGTGATAACTAACACAAAAATGTCCAACTGGATTGCTGGTCACGAGCAGAGGGTTTCAAGCACCCTCATCATCTTAGTCTAACTCGATCAAATTCATCATAAAATCGAATCCATTTACTCAACTTAGAAAAAACAATTTTGAGATGCGGCACCCCGGTGCTTACATGCACCAGAGGTGCTACCATACAGAACTTCGACAAAGAGGTGTATGGCGTGAGCATACTTCAGTTCAGCAAAAACACATCCGAGGCTACCAAAAACAAGTCAAATACAGTAGTTTGCGATAAGTTCAAGAGAACTCGAAAGGATGCATTCATGAGTGAATAATATCCAGGTGTCTAACACAGTGTGAACTTTTCAGTTGGATTCTTTTGAATCCCTGTGCATCTCATCAGGAATTTCGAGACAGTTGTTCTGATCTTGAATTTTCTCAGAATCGGTGTCCGTCGGAATGATCCGCCTGGAAGAGGCCTAAAATGAAAGGACAAAATGTTACTTGCTGTCAGTCATGTTTAACTGACTTCTTCCATCCGGAAGCTGCGTGTGAATCACTGTCAACAATTGCGCGTATTATTCATTCTTCCTACCTGTTTCTAGTGTATCGAATAAACTAGATTTTAGATTACTGTTGAGTAGTCGAAGACTTAGTTTCTAGTTGATCATCATTCACATGCGGTCACGCCGTTCGCGCTTCCGTGCCCAATATAGTCAACGACGTAGTGGTCAACATGGTTGTCTCATGAATGTGTGGCCAAAGTTTTAATCCCGACCGTCGCAAGGATATGCACTACTGATGAACTTTAACAAGGGCGAAACTAGAGTCTGGTGTTTCTTTCTGAAAGAGGCGGGCTGGAAAGTTTGCCTGAATGCACAGGTTCTGATTACATGTGATTGATATCCAACTTGGAATAAGCTATAATAAAACCATACCCCATCTATACACGCTGCCAGTAAAATGTCCTTCATATAGACCTAGTAGCCTGTGCTGGCATTGTTCGGTGCAGCATGTGAAACACTTTTGATGTTCAAAGTCAGCCATGTCCAGTCATAACCACAATCAGTGATATCGGTCTAGTTGATTGCATATCGTCAGAAAAACAGTGAAACTATTTCCGGCTGTCTTGGAAAGTAAACCTCTTTGAGTGATGTATGTACGCAAAATGTTGTACGGACTTCCATTAAGTCTAAGAATTAAGTGACGTTCATTTCGGGTAAAGTGACGAAATAGAACAGTACCGTTTATTGGAAATCTTCTGTGAAAATTCTGAAAAACCTGTTCGATTATCTTAATGTTAAATCAGAAGAAATGCTTACAGAATCGAGATTTACAATCATATACGCTACTCGGAAGAAAGATCCGAGTAACTTGATCCACAAATCTTGAAACACAAATTACAAACTGACAGATTTATCAGCGTTTTCAGTGGTTCTTTGAACTACTTATCGCTGGTCAGCTGTGGAAAAGGTATGAGAGGTTGGGTCATACATACATAAAAATTGTATGGTACATTTTCTTGATAAATTTTAGTAAGCTGAAGAAAGGGTATGAAGTTATTTGACGCTTTTAAACCAGTACAGTTAAAGAAACATTCTTTTCTAATTCACAAACGAAAAAGGAAACACAAACAGAAAGTAGAAATAATCCATGGCAGAGGTTGTCGGGGTGGTATGGTAAGCACATCATGTACGTATGAGATGCTTTGAACCCAACAAGAAGCAGCCATTGGATTTTGCGTCTCAACATCACTCTTCAACGTCTATGCAATGTTCAGATAGGTCGACTCATGTCTACGTCTTAGTGCATTTTCAAAGTTGTTCGAGGAAGAAGGTGGCTTCGGTCAATCGATTTTGGCAAGCCCTTGACATGCGACGTAAAAGGAAGAGCTGGGGCTGGGTGAAAACGAGTTGAATGTTGACAAAGTAACTGCATATGCGTTAATAACCTGTTTTGAGAGATGTGACAGTTGTAAACTTCGTTGTAGAGCTGCTGGACCCAAAATGCCTATTGGAAAGTAGGACTGGTGTCTTCTGAGTAATTCCTTCTTTTCCGGTCCTACTCTAGAAAAGCACAATAACGTTACAGTAACCTCACACACATTACAAATAAATTTAAACTACACAGAGATGCAATCTGAATGTCTTGTGCATGCACCTGTTTTATACAAAGATAGCAAGGATCGTTCTGATGGTGGGACACCGTATGTGAAGTAGGTCTAACTAGATAGATTAATCCGGAATTGCATTATGTCATCGTTCTGCAGCACATATGGCCAGGCATCTGTGGTGAAGTTCGCATACCACCTTGTTCTGGCTTCGTGCACGTACAAAATGTTGTTCGGATGGTTCGCCAAAGTGACCTGATTGTTCTTAGGAAGGTATCTAGCGACAGTGTTCAATTATGCTTACTGTCACGGATGATCATCACATGTTCTTGAATATTGCACGTGATTATGCATGTTCATTGATAACAAACGGGGTGAATATGTGCATTGTCTATAACAAAATGGCAAATGAATCGCAGAATGGGGGCGTTATTAAATATGTGGATGGTAACACTGTATTTGTGACCAGCGATCGCACCACACTACTCATACTACTACTCAGTGGTCAAGCTGAAACATGTATTTGGATAATGAAGTAAAATGAGGAAAACACAAGAGGAAAATTCGGAGTTCATTTTGGTAGGAAATGGTGTTTTCCATATATTGGTTGGACATTGGCAATCGTGACAACCATGAAGTTTTTTGATCAGTATTATATGCAGATGGGTTTTTGTTGTGGTGTTGGAACGTTCACCCCATGTGTTGATTTTCCGAATAGGCGGCGTCTGAATCATCCGCGTTCCTGGCTCATAACGACGCTACTAATATTAAAATTCGTCCATCGGAGGTAGGAACAATTCGACCTTCACTCTGAACTATCCTCAAAGAGGAAAGTTTGTCATATGCGTATGCAGTTCTTGGTAGTGAACTGCCAGGTTACTGCAACTCATTCGTTGAGTAAGAAATATTTCATTGACAAATGAATTGAGAATAACACAACGTTATGAGAAAGTTGTAATACTCTACGTTTCAACCATCTCGAGTGGCATTCCTCAGAAGTGTTGTCATGGTTCTTGTCTTAGATTGTTGTATAGCTTGTGGCAAAATTTATTTTTGCTTCCCTTTTCCTGAAACTTAACCTAATTCGGAAGTGAATGTTTAGCAGCTAAACTCAGACCATTAGAATACAAGGCGGTTTGCTTATCAATCAGTTATAAATGTCCTAGGCACATTGCTGTCTACCTTTTGAGGTCACACAAAAGAAGGTGAGCGCTATGAATAAGGACCATCAGTTGGGTGGAGAATATTGTCGTTTGTCTGCATTTTATCATGCAGTCATCAGGTGTTTGTTGGTAAACGGCACCTAATTTTGAGCACTTGCATAAAACACATTTTAGATCGGTGCTATTAGACAACGAGACGATACCTCTATTCGGTGCAGACAGTCTTAGTTTCATCTCTAATTGAACTGTCCCAATGTGATGTTTCTATAGTTGCTTACTGAGTACTGTGATAAACTGCTGGTGAACGTGATCGTTTCAGTCATTGTACGTGCATAGACACACATTCGGGAAAGTATATTCGCTTTTGACAGCTGCATTTTCAGGGCATTCTATTTGTTTTTCCCCCTCAGTTTAAGACACCCGCAGTTTGTACTTCATTGGTGCACACATCCGCCATCATACACTGCATACCATCCGCTTCTAACTAATCGGATAATTTCACTTTGATTTTTTATTTTTGATACTTACGACCAATTACTTAGGAAGTGACTTAACTATAAACATGTTGAAGTGACGTGACACAATCCGAACAGACGTATACCTGGCAATGGTGCAGTCGGAAACCAGGCTGGACAGTAGCTGATATCCTATTATGAAGTTAACGTCATCTTCATGTTCGGTTCTTTTGTTGTTCGGGTCAGTTAAGGTCGGGTTCTGACAGCTCATCAGTTGTTGTGTTAAGCCACACCTCTATAATTGGTTGAGGTTTGACTTTGCAAGGTGTGCAAGAATAGATCAAAGATCTTAAGCCGAAATGAATATAAGATAACTTGAGTATGAAATGTTTGATGTGACAACCTCTTCTGTTATTCAAACTTAAACCGGAATTAAGACTACCGTTCTTAGGATTCAGGATGTTGATGGTAATGTGAACGAGCGTACAGCGTCTTAGAAAACCTGAGAGTGAATTTTATAATGGAGGTTATTATAAAAAGATTGCGTAACGCAAAACTTGCCAATATGATGTTTAGTAAGGTGATCTTTTAGTACCTCACGTTGAACACATAAATGTCATATCCTTTAGGGTTAAAGTTGTCAACATACGGTAGTGACCATTAGAAAAGAGGGTTATTGCGCAGGTGGACAATTATAATTCCAATTCAATTACCGTCGCTGAAAAATTGAAGTTATGGAATTTGATAATTTACGTTTCCAATAATTCCAATTACGTTCAATATATGAATTTTCTGATTACATTGAAAAAAGATAGCAGTCTTCCTAGGTCATTCCTTTTGAACAAAAAAAAATCCACGATGTGATTATAGAGTAAAATGTTTTTTGTTGGAACATCTTATCAGCTGAGTAAATTCGTGACAGTCAGAAGGATGTTTACATTTTACGAGATCACATCGTTTTCTCTCACACAATGTCTATAGTTCTATACTAAATATTCACTCCAGTCACATGATCATTCCACTCGAATGTAAATAATAGTATGGGGAAAAAGATACACAAAAGACATAGTATTGTTAAGTAAACCGGAACGTGGTTTGGCTATCGGGTTAAACACACCAGTTGAAAAGAGTCATATCACTCATGACCATGTTTGGATACTGTTGTTGGGTTTCAGGTTCGGTAACAAAGGACCGTCAGTCTCTGACTGTGTCAGCTACAGTGATGTGCCAACCTCACACCTAGTTGGTCAGTTCTAACCACACACATAAATAAACATTACAGTGTGCTATGGACTGTACCCACCGAAAGCGTCAGATCTCATATTAGGCAGGCAACCGGAACAAATTCTTTTGGTAATCATCTAAACACACGTCGCTATAGACGTATGCACAAAGGATGACTGTTAGGTAACCAGTCACATTCATTTATCACGATCACGTTTTATTTGTGTAAACTTTCGATTGTGGACAAGGCGGAAACATTTTGGATAGAAGAACATGTCCAAACAACGCTATGCTAATTATCTTCCTAAACTTTCCACTTTGAGCGGGCTTAACACTTACAGGTTAATTACACAGGTTGAAGAGTAATTTGGCAGATCAACTCCTCACTGAAGCCATGGACACAAATTTAGCTTTTACCACAAATACGTCTTGCTGGAACCGGAAGTTGATCTGTGATCAAACCAACGGATCAATGGATCACGTGCTCACTAGTTGTGCATGAATTACGGAGTTTAATTAATCGCTTTGGCGAAGACGTGCACAATACATGTGTTGTATCAAAGACAAAACTGTAACCTACAATAGTGTTTTCAAGGTGGAACCGACGAGACATGTTTTTAAATATGAAACCAGTAACCATCTTTGTTCCATAGATATTGACGAAATCAACAAGTCAACCATTATTCAGCACATCATTAAGTCACTAGCTTCGGCTATGGAATGGATTTAGCATCTCACATGTGTTTTCTCAGATAAACTACATATTATTAACAACCAGCTGTGGCTGAACTTTTAGATGTGCTAGTGCGAGAATGATCTTCGCTAGAATTTCAATCTCATTATGAACCATCGTTAGCGCGCTCGAACTAGCGAGTGAAACAGCGTTATTGTGCTTCATTTTGAAGTTGGTCACTCACACATGTACCAGATATGCTATTTTTTATCCTGCTGTAAAATGAGTGAATGGAAATTTTTGCTTACTCCTCAGTTGATGATAAATTTTTATCTGTTTTCATACTGATCTTTACCGTTTGTGCGATATTATCTGGCTATTTTTTACTATTTTCCGTTCTTTTGATATGATTTGACCTTCGATGTACATTGTTGGACACAGATATGGTGTCTCTGGAACCGGTTCCATTTGTGTCATAGTAGCACGCAAAATTCGTAATGGTGTAGGGTGTTTCTCGGGTGTGACTCACTAGATTGCAAACCCCCACGTCACCAGGTTAGTCAACGCCATCTCATACGAAGTTGTACTAAATATGTTACTTATCCCGTAACGTGTTCAAACAAAGCAACCAGATCGATGGGTAATCCGACAACACTCCGAGTTTAGAATCATCTCGATGGTTGTCAGACACGTGTTCAATTAGCATGCTCCGCTTGCGTCACATGATTTAGAAGTTCCAAAATTAAAAGATTCGCAGTACAAGCTAAACGGTAGTTTACGTCATCTTAGGAGGAACAGCACATTTTAACCAGACTATGTTGTACTAATTAGACGTTTATAAAAGCTTGTCTTTCTTGTCTAATGTTTTAGGGTAAACGAGTACTGAATCCGTTATGGGGTCAACCAATCCGTCGATTTCGACCGACAACCTCCAGTTATATGTCTGGGGGTACCACAACCCAAGATACCTCACCTGTCAATTCCTGGAACGAATGGGATCCCCTAGAGGAAGTCATAATTGGCACCCCGGAGTATGCAACCGTTCCGAAATTGCTTCCGGAAGTGAAGGTACCGTGTTTTGAAACATGTTGAATGGACGTCTGCTTATTAATTTCCAAAACATTACTTCTCTTGCAAATTAAAGGTGCATTATAAAGTGTTTTAAAATATTCACTTCATAATATTTCCGAAATGAATGAATGTAAGTTTCACATAATTCTCAACATTTTCCTTAGGACTGTTTATCTTTCTAAATGAAAATACGAAAACGCGGTTGCACATAATTAAATTATGTTTGACAAAGAGTTATACTTCTTATATGTTTGATTACAAACCGGATTCACACTGAACAGAATGAAGGTTAGAAAACTGATTTTGCAGTTGTCACGTTTTATAAGCAACCTAATGCAACTCAGAACTGTTAATTCAGTAGGAGAGTTCAAAGAATCTACATGTGAATATTAAATGATTCTGTCATTATTAAACTAGTATTAAAAATTGCACGGAATTAAACCATATGCGTTGAGTCACTTGATTTAAAACTTCACACTGACTCCATCAAGGTATTGTCTTTCAGCTATTCCATGAAGACGTTTCTGTGTGATTTATTGAATCTATGACGCTTTTTTGGGACAATCTCATGTGTATGCTTTACAAAAATCTCACAAAAGTAGATGGTGAAATTTTGTTTCATCGCCAGTATTTCTAGTACTGTTAATAATGGACTTATCACAACCAGGAGAAATAATTTCAAGCCCATTATTTAATGCATTGAAGTTTATGAGCTGGCCCTTGGTGTTGAAAATATACTGGATTCACTGTCTATGCAAACTCTGACATAATAGAAGATATAGCAAGAGACCAATCCAAACGTCGCGTTAACATACCGCATAAGGATCAGGCGAAACAGTTACTTGCCAAGTTCTATGTTTCGTATTGCACAGAGCTGTTTACAGTTTGTGGTATCACATGTGCCACTGAGATCAGCCAGTGACAGAATGATTTCTTCAATACCGATGCACATCTATAAATGCAGGATCTTGTTTCATGAATGACAACTGTTTATTGCAACCATTTCGAAGTCTTCTCCCTATTACTTACATGGGAAGTTTCAATCCAAGTATGATTTTGAGGACTATTCGAAATCTCAAATTCCGATTGGTACAGTCTTTTGATTACCACCCAAGATGTTGATGTACATAAGTGACCTTTTCTATTCACACCCCTGTTTGTTTTACCGGTACCTGAATCAATTTCTTAATTCTGCTATGTAAATGCGTTGTGTTTTGTTGTGTGTGCACAATAAAGTAAATAGAAATGGTCTCCGGGATCATCCCTATGTTTTATTCCGATCGACAAGATTGCGCCCCATTCAAATGATTCATAGTTAAATGAAGTGCAATTAATTGTCCGAAACATCATATGTGTACTGTTCTTTCATCTAAATTTAGCTTGTAGTTGACTGTAAATGACTTTTCTGGGTAAAATCTATTAAAAATTAAGGATTTGCCGTAATTTCGCACTCCGCTGTTTGTCGATGTTAGACGGTAAACAAGTTATTACCAAATATAGTGTCTCTTCTGCATGAAAGTATGAGTGTGCAGTTTTGGGGCTCAGAGTAGCAGCATTTGGTGCACGTTCTCTCCTACATACACTAATTGAATAGCTTTGATATCATAAGGTTGGTTGAGTACTTCTCATTTATCTTCGACCTCAATAGTATTGGCTATCTAATATCGATGATTGCGTGTTAGTCTGACGTGTTCGTACCACTTAGGAGTACCGTGTGGTAGTACTTGGCTTTGAAAACATCGTTGTCTTTAGAGGTCTTTCACTTGCATGAGCCCAAGGTATTAATCTAGTTCTTTGTTTATCTCACTGGTTGACGAAGGCCGGATTTCCAAGACAAGTTTCGCGTTCCATGTGTTTGCTTGAGCGATCGTTTCTGCAATTTCATGATGAGTGTGTCTTTGTGGATTCCGTTAGACAAAGATCGACGAAAATTAATCTTATCTCCTGATGGTTGATTTCCTCCTCCCCCTCATCATCATCATCATCACCAGCAGTAGCGGCGGCTACAGTATTATTAACAAACACAGTAATCTAACAGCCATTCGCATTGATGCCCGGTTGCCATAGGCCCATGAATAGCAGAAAAAGCCGTAACTAGGAAGCAGAAGAAAGGAAACGGATGAGATTTAATTGCTGAAATTACGCTTGTATCCAAACCGACTGTTTATCATTAATGTGCCTAAACCTCACAAACAAGCCTGACTTAAAAGCGAAAGTCGAATGTCCTCAGGAAGACAACTTCCTTATCGCTTTAACTGTCTCGTACCACTAGAAGCAAATGTTTCCCTGACAACTCTGTCAAACAAAGATGACATTCACGCTCCTCGGTCAAATCGGTGGATATCCAACCCGGCCTTTCCAGCCACAAAATCTGTGGGTCGGAATACTCCCCGTCCTGGAGACAGACCAAGCTTGAAGTGATTGCTTCTTCGATGGTTGGTGTCATTTTTCCTCACCAGGTCATCATCTGTCCAACTCGTCGATCTACTATGCTAGTGTCTACCCTAATTGTCGTTTCCACCCTGGGCTGTGTTTGTGTGTTGACCTGGTCATTGAGTGGTTGGACTAGTGGCTATTCGGTTCTATGAACGGTGTGTATGTTTCTGCTTAGGTCATGGTCGGCCTTTCGCCCTTCACGAATCACATGGCTACAGTGCTGCAGTTACATTAGATGTCGTTGGCTACGGTTCTCTGATGACATTGTTATACTTATTTGTGGTACGAATACAATTATTACATACTGATCAAGTTTTAAAATAAAGATATAAGACCAACCATTTAAGGTTGTGCATATGCAAAACTTGAGTGAGTGAACTGGTTTGATATTCACCTCTAAGTAGCCGTTTCCTAATCTCGTTGTTACTTATCACTGGTACCATCTAATACAACAGATCGAGTGCTGACCTCGAAGGTTATTTATATGAAGAAGGTTTACGTCTACTACTCCGACTGGCCAAGGTTTGCTGGCGTAAAGTAGCATAATCCTCAAAGTCACCTTATACAGACGGTCCTTAAACTTCAGAGAGATGGTTTTCTGTCACCACAGATGTCCAGATTAACAAGTACGGCTCTATCCATGAAAAAATGGCTTCTAATTCACTTTATGTACATCCGGTGGTGATGCAATTTTCCAAGTAAGCGAACCGGTCAACAGCCTCCATGTTGTCATTATCCAAGTGTAACTCTACACATTCAAAGCAGTCATGAAGATTTATTTTTTACTTCGAGGAAACATAAAAAATTAGAGGTACCTGGCAGAGTTCAGAATACTTTCTAATTCCATACATGCTGATTGAAAACTCCTAACTGACACACCGTGCCATCAGCAAAGTTAAAATCAGTCATTCTGCCAACGGATAGGGAGCCCATATCCACTTCTTTGAATACCACAACTAGTCCTTTACTAGTTCGTCTATGACAAAATTGGACAAAGTGCAGGCTAGTGCATGATCTTAAAAACCCAGCTTATGTCACACTTAGCCAACATATTGTTTTCGCAATATCTACATTGAATTTTGCGTCGTCAAGCTTTTTCAAGAACCCGTCATCACACATTGAATACCTTACTCACTGAAGATACCGTCTGTTTTGGTAAGGCAACATTTGAAATTCAAATTACAAGCTCCCCAAAAATCTAGACGTATTAATTCAGAATTAAAGCTAACATGTCTACCAATTTTCGTAAAAACGAGAATTATCGAAGTATACGGTTCATCACACAATTTACAGTTTGACGATACTGTGGACATATTTGTAACGACTCGAAATCTGTCGTAGTTCGATATTTATATTCAACGTTAAGCTGCATGCTTGGTATATGGTATTCTGTCAGTCTTATTGTACCATCCAATCTCCTTTTTTTCTAGACTATGGCACACGAATGTTTCTGTATTTCCGGAAAATTTGTAGCTTAAATGCAACGTTATTTTACGCAATATACTAACAAGTCCAGTTGTTGTCAGACCTCTAATTGCCTAAGGCTTTGTTAATCTGTTTTATCGAACATTACATATCAATTGTCGCCTAGTCTTTCCAAGCATAGTACCAAAGAAAGATTACCCATTAAAGGTGGGCAAAAAGACAATTGTGTGCACATTATTCTATGCTATCCAGTTGAGAAATAAAATTCAAGCGTACACACATTTTATGTTTATTAGACTATTACCAGTCATCCATAACCATTGATTGACTGGAAGGAACTGTCACGGATCGAGCGCAGTGATAATAGATACTGGATTCTCGTTGATAGATTACCCATTTTTTCTTTGTTTGTAATAAACGAAATGATCAGGTTATCTTGTTACTTACGTCTTCTACTTTCACTGTTTGTTTCCAATATATCAAATTTTAGTGGGCTGTCTGAAAGAAGTTCACTACCGAATGACTGTAGCTTGGAAATTATTCTCCAGAGTGAACAATCATCAGATAATAACAGAGGTCTACACGTTAATGTAAACAGTACAACGATTTGTATGCTGTTCGAACTGGAAAATAATGATGTCAAATACTATACCACTTACTGTCAGATAGCTAAAATCCTGCCAGGCTGACCTTGTGTATATAAGAGCTAAATGACGATGATTCAAACTTAGGAACTTCCGAAATTGGTAAGACCGTTGTTTTTCATTTGGGCTCGAAAAAAATTTGAGAATAAAAATCTAGGAAAGAAGATTATACTGCAGAGAATGTCATTCAAATAGTATATGTTTTTCACGCTCCGAAATATTAGCCAAATATGGGTTTCTTCTCTCTGTTTTCAGCTGATAAGCAATTTATTTAATATTGTGGCTATATCGTTTGAGACAGTAACTTGAAGTGATCTAATTCAGAAACCAAATCTTGAATATCCTCTACGAACTCACAATTGCAAACGATCCTACCTGAGTGGAACAGTTCATGTGTTCTTGCAATCAAGTGTTGCGCGTTGTGCTAATGCAGTCCACGGAGAAAAAACATTCTTGAAAAACATTATACCAGATTTCTTAACCGGTTGTAGGTGTAATTATAGCTCGCCAGGCCTGGCTAATATGAGTTAGTGATCTACCCCGAGGCTCAGCTTTGTTCGACAGGACTTCTGTACTGCTTATCCTAGAATGGACTGTACCCAACTAATTTTTCAAAGGTATCTCATTATTGCCTAGAATATTTTTTCTTCGGTGGAAGCACAAAATTCTTATTTGATGGTAATGTTTCTTACTTGAGGGTTGATTACGTAGCATTGCAAAAAATCTCCAGCTCATTGTTTCAGTCTAACTGAAAAGGATAAAGGACCATCTTTCTAGCTTTTTCATATCAAGCTTGAGTAACAGCTACCACTTATATGGCCACATTCATTTAAAATAGTCTTTTCGTTGACCTAAAGCTATATGTCTAATTTGTGACCACTCTGTCTACTTTACAACTTGACGAAATGACTGCAGGTTGTAGACATATCTGCCAAAATTCTCCCGATTGTTGGTGGCTGTGTCAGCTAAAGTCGTTCATGCAGAAGTGATATTGTTTATCTCGATTTTTCTTGGGCTTTCGATAGAATTGTTCATTCCGTCCCCCTGTCTAGATAATTATCCGATCGGATGCAAGTGAGATGTTAAGGCAGACGGATGTTCGTCAGACTGAAGTTCAAACAGTAACTGTCCATGTTAGGCCCTCTACTGATCATGAGTTGTCAAACATTGTCGTCTTACGGATGCAGTTCTATACCGATGGCACAAGAAGCAGACGAACTATAGTGTGATAGGTGAAGACATCAGCTGTGTAGAACGATTGGAAATAGCTTAACGAATAGTCCACATGTAACGACTTGTCGTTCAGAAAGAACAAACCCAAGAGTTACGCATATTCTCCTGCAACCTTGTGCAGTTGACCATCACACACCGAACTAACCGTCTGCATGTGTAAACGAGAACTAGCGACTGTAATGACATTTGGGTGTGTTGACAAAGAAAGTCATAAAACAATAGTTAAACCCCTTGAGAATATCTGTGTACGTTTTTACCCCGAAGACCCTTCCAGAAGTGCACTCTCACTGTAGGCATCTATCTAGAAGCAAACATAAAGCAGTGTTACTCCTACGTGGAAATGTGACTGGTTTTGAAAGTGTTCGAAGTTGAGCCACCAATAAAACATTGGGGTTCAAGAGTTACTTTGATTTCTAAGGGCTGATGAGTCACAAACCTATGGTAGGAGACACAATGTTAGCCTATACCTGGGTCCCGATATCAGACCTTTCCTCAGCAAACGGGAAATGCCGACTATGGTATTATTATTGTAAACTGAAGTTTCCAATGGACAGCTTACGATGCAAACAGACGTTCATGTCAGTTAGCGTATGTCCACCCTGGAAAGCGCTGACTACCTCAACGGTCACGGCTTGCTGAATTGAAATGTTAAAAACCATACTTGATTAGCACCTACCTCAGGGTCATCCTGCATAACAGTTTTATGAGTCAGTATCTTAAAATATATCCAAAGATTATCAAATGTGTGTGTCTATCCCTCTGCCTTTTTGTTCTCTGTATTCTTCATTGGTGTACAGCTTTGATGAGTTTGAATATAAGTTGGGAAGTAGTGTACCAGTGTTTCTTTTCCTCTGTCTGTCCCTCGTTTCATCCGAGAGATTTTTATGCACATGAACCACCCTACAAGTCTTAAGCATAATTATTTTTATCTCTCTCCATACATACAACTACGACTCCATGAGTGACCACCTTGGACCAGACACTTTTACAAGCAGAATCTCAACGTCTGTGCTCAGATCGACATCAAGCTAACGAATACGTCCTGATCAGGTAGGCAGAGATAAGTTGATAAGCATGCGGACAGACAAATTATGGATCATATCCACTTAACCAACAACGTTATGGGCACCGCTTAAGACGGAGCAGTCGAAAGTACTTATTTTGCACTTAGACTTATTGGCAAGGTGGGATCAAGTCTATTCAGCTAATGATACGAGTATATGCATAAAAGCATTTCACTGATCGTTGTAGTGGAGTTACACACAAATGAACGATTGAAACTATATGAAACATTCAATACTCATCAAAATCTACATTCCAGGACATTCTTTAGTGTTTAGCAAATATGAAAGTTTAATAGAACTCTTTGACTTGGTGAATTTCATCATCATTTATTCGTTTTTGAATTCAAATACTTATAGGCTTGTTCAGCCAGATCAAATTGGGAATTCTTCCAGAAAAACGGAGGGCGGTATTGGGCTGATGTCATACCACGAGAACACTGGGATTTATTGGTCAAGCAAGTCGAGGAATATGCTCGAATTTTGGAACAGGAAGGAGTGAAGGTTGTACGACCTCAGGCGGTTGATCACGCGTCATCGTACAAACTTCTGGGATTCGAATCACAAGGTAACTTCCATTTTTTCCAGACACCAGATACTTCAATACCTCATACGGTTAACTGAAATGATAAGTACACAATCTAAGAAAAGTTTTGGCAAGATGGTTTTGTGTGTTTACCCGACGGAGCATAGAACTGAGACTTCTTATGGAACAAATAGCGTTCCTAATGTCTTTACATTTGAAGTACTAATTGTGGAATACATTAGAACGTGTATGCATTAATATCATGAATATTCTGAGACGGATATTTCATCGTCCCTCTTCAATATTCAATAACATTAGCTGTTGTTCCTAGAACTCAAATGTTTGTCTTAGTCAGTCAAATGAAATAGCCTCAGGATAGCATACGAACTACGGATTACTGTGGTGCAATGCAACCTTGGGTGTCAACCTTGAGTGTCTCCAACAACATGTGACCACTTTGTGTCTGCCACCTAGCGAAATCGGGAAACCATGGTGAATTGGTCACGTTAGACGACAACAGTTTTTGTCCAAAAGTTGACAAACGTCTGTTCATTCGGGCATTCAGGCGCTAATTGAGTATATTCTATATCGGCTCTTCATATTTGCAAGCAATTTGATATATACAGTGTTATTTGGTAGTAATAGATTGTTATTCTTTAATTAAGTGTAACCATCATTTGTGGTGCGGATCATGGCTACAGTAACTGTTCATTTTAGGGCTCCTTAGAAAACATTTTTATACCATACATATTTTTCTTTCTAGATCTTGGTTGTGCACCCACTTAATTTGGTCTGTCTACGAACTGTTTTGAACATGAGTTATCCTGCAACACATTTTTGAGACGTCTGTGTTTATTGATCGAATAAACGAGTTTAAACTATGTCTAGAAAGAGTGAAGAATATTTGAACCAAAGTACACTTGTTTATAAATATTATAACACTTGTGAATGAAAATACCGACTAATACAGGTTAGTATTCATCACACCGACTTCTCCATTGATTCATCGTCCTTGTGAGTGACAGGAATGTTTACTGATACTAACAGACTACCAGACACAAATATATTACGAAGTGACAACAACTGAAACATTCCGATAAGTTTAGTATTCTGAAGGAAGTGGTCTACTGAACTCGGTCCTCAATGACTCCCAGGTGGACTCTGTTATTTATTTTATTACAGGTGCTCTCGTCAAGACAGCTGGCGTTACCCTCAGATAATCTTGGTGGATCTCAAGCAACGTGCGTAACCATCAATGTATACATTGGTGTGTCTGTATGATTAATATGCCCAAGGTCTTCGGTCGATGATGTTACGTGCATCAGATTAGGTACTTGTAAGGACGAATACAAGCTCTTTTTATCGACGGAACTTTACTTAAACGTTTACGTACATTAGACACATACATGATTTCATTGTCCTTCATGCTTAAATGGTTGTTTTGCATATGCTCACTCTGTATTCAAAGTAGGTCAACTCTGTTCTCACTGGTCTCGAACTTTAAGCCCGCATTTTTATTACCCCGATTGCAAAAGCACTACTACACGGTCACAATATGTGATTGTGAATGGTGAATATTTCTCATAATCAAATGGTTCCTTCAGATGGCATCAGTGAATAGGGTGGGGGATAAAGACAGCGCAGCTGAGGCTATCACAGTTTCGGTCAGCTAAATCTTCAGTTTGTTCAGTTTTAAACAGATTGAGAGAGCCAATGCATTGCTGATCGCAACGTGCACTTTTTCATTGCCTCCCCCCAGTTAACTCATACAGGAAACGGGACACTCAGTTGGTGAACTAACTAAATAATAATGTCAACTTGGTCTGCCTTTTTTTAAAAGGATGGTCATTTTGAGAAGGATATGTTTACACATTTTCATATTGAGCCTCTGTCCTTCATCGACCTGCTATTCATCAGTTCATGTGATCTAAGAGAATACTCCATCAACAACTCATCTAAACACTGTTGTAAAATCTTTAGTCGCATAGATATCAGACGATGTCATGACTGCGCGCGCCCGTCACGTGGATTTATTACACTACTGGTGAATGGAATATCACGTTTTTATTGTTAATACATTACCCATTTGCTTCTCACAGGGTTCTACGCGGCTATGCCACGTGACTTCCTGCTGGTCGTCGGGGATGAACTAATTGAAGCTTCAATGACCTGGCGATCTCGATATTTTGATTTTGTTGCCTATAGACCATTAATTTTGGACTACTGGAGGCGCGGTGCGAAGTGGACAGTGGCCCCAAAACCAACTGACTTTAAGAAGCTCATCGATGAGGTAAAAACACTTTGACAACGGCGGTAGAAAAAGACCTTTTACCAAAAGTATTCGTGATAAAATTAGTCAACTACAAAGCAAGGCTGAAGTGAAATTCATTAGGCACAGACAACTTAGCGCAGCATTTCACGTGTAACAATCGTCAGTTTGGTCAAGGTCCCGTAACAACATTGGCAACCACTTGGACGGGAGATTGATAACGGTGAAAACAATACACCTAATCCATGACCGAAGACTGCCAGTCTGAGTGGGTCGTTCATGTACTCACTGACAAGGATGGTTTGTCAGTTGTGCTGTCCGTGTACATTCTACATCGTACGCACACACTCACGCTGTTAGTGTTCACCGCGTATGAGTTGGTCCGAACTCCCGTCAGCTTGGTGTTCGTGTCCAGTCGCGCTAGTCTTGTTTACTTTCTGCTCCTTGCCGATTTGTGTCCACCCATTCCGTAAAAGCCAACCAACCCCTATGTTTATCAGTTTATCCATAGACACATTAGCCATGCTAGCCACTTCGTCACTGAAATCCGGAGTACTCTCTTGGGACATTTTAAATGGATATCGAGACATGCGAAAGTGATATCGGGACATCTTGAGTTGAAAATGGTGTAATCATGCGACTGGATCACAGAAAGCATACCCGAATGGCAAACATGTCCGTAGCAAGGCCAGCAGCTATAACTCGGTTCACCATGTCCAATAAATGAGACCACTGGGTCCCAGTGCCATCAGTGCTGACGCAGTCACGTTAGGTTGGTTATAACGATGACTGAGGCTGCCTAGCTCGTCCCCGCATGGTCCCTGCACCGAGGACAGTGGATGTGGTTATAGTAGCGCGGCAGGCCCGAAAGACTTATTGCTGTAGCCCACCCGGATGGTCCGTCCATTGACAAAACGGCAGTGCAGTGGTGCTAACTTCCTGTGGTGGGTAGGATGCCCTCAATGCTGACGTGTGGTTCAGTCAGACAACACCGTTAGGGAACCCATTGAAATGTCGAATTTATTTGGTGACATCCATAAGGTCTTGTTCAGGACGAGACGAGCTGAGGACTGACATGACGATATACTGAGGAGAAGCTGCTTTGTGTGTCACTGACTGAGGTTGTGAAGGACGGAGTTTCCCCCGGATTTTGCCATTTCTATCAGTTTAAAAACTGATAAACCTAACCAAACAAATACAACTTCGTTTGTGAGTTTCAAGCACATAATTGAATAACTGAATCAGTAGCCAAACTGACAGCATTTTAGCCACCATTTGAAACTAGTGGTACTGCTCTACTTTTTGTCTAGCTAATAAACAGCTGACTCATGTTTGTCGCATTACCACAGGCTTAATCACTGTAGTAGGTTCAAGGGCTAGCGTATTTTGATCCCACTTTAGCCGGTAGTGAAGGATAAAATATTTTACTCTTACTAAACAGGAATATTGGATGAGGTGGCCTACCTGTCGTAGTAACAGAGGTCAGTGAACAACTTTATCAATTCATCAATGCAGAAATAAGACATAGGTTGCGATATATGAACATTTTTTTTACTCACATCGGTCGCAAGCGTAAAACATGCGAGTCATATATGACACATGAATAGAGACAGACAGGATATGGACACACATACAGTCACATCAAGTATTATGTCATCATCACGATCCACATAAACGAAATCCTTTTAATTGTGGGAAGCAATAAACAAAACGGGTTGCACTACGAAATGTAGGACTATGATTGATGGCATATATTCCAATTATCAGTACATTTCAAAATCAACAATTTCGCCGAAACTAAAAAAGAAACCTATCGAACATTCGATATCAACTATATCCGGATAATCTCGACCCCATGATCTGCGGCATTTGTCCAGGCTACACACCGTCGCCTATATATGGGTCGTGGTTTGTATTCTCGTTTTCGTGGTGCTTTTGAGAGTCAGCCAGATCGAAACAACTATCACTGGGGCTAACTATTCACAGAAACCTTTCACAACCCTTTCTGAGGATCTGATTAATGCTAGCTCGTTTGCCAGCCAAACACAAAACGCGCAGTCGATTGCAGCCTAAAAGCAAAAGGAAGCACAACAACTGAGCAAAGTAATGGATGAACGTTTTCCAGAACAGGCACATCCTTATCCAGTTGGAGACATTATTTTATGAAAACTTTATTGTCCAAGCTTTACTGTTCTATATAAAAAATTTCAGTCCAGTCATTAAATGCAGACTAATTGTCACAACAGTTCTGGTATTGGTATGTTCGCCGTTCTTGGCATTTAGATTGCAAACGTTTCATCACCAAGCGCGGTGACATCATTAGTGCGTAATTGTTTTAGCATGTAATTTTTGAGCGCATAGTTCTGAGCTCAAAAAATACACGCTAAAACAATTACATACTGATGATGTCACCTTGTTTGGTGATGAAACGTTTGCAACCTAAATGCCGAGCTCGGCGAATATACCAATACCTAAACCATCAACCCGAGTTACGAACAACACCACCACTTTTCACAACTGTTACAACAGCCTAAATTGGTAGATACCTGTTAGATTGTCTAGATGAATTTTGTATAGGAAGATAGCTCCGTCTTCACTACATGACGTCGTTTAGCAAGGCTTTTTTTTTAGGTAAACAACGGTGAATAGACATACAGGGTGTGACCACTGAAATAAAGTTTTTTCCAAATAACCCTTCAATGTTTAATCATCATAGTTAAGTAATCAGGTAAATCAATAAATGTTATGTCTATCGCACTTCAGTTACAGTTGCTACAGTTGCTACGTTATGATCACAAATAATTTTGTTGCATTCACTCACAGTATAGAGGATAGGAGATATAAATTGTGATACGAATTTATTTTGAACTCTCTCATCAGTCATAAACATATGACTGACATGATAACAGAAATCAATAAAACTTAAGTGAACTGGCTGAAGGTACAAATCGAGCTGAATCATGAATGATACTCATAGCTAAATACATTATAAGTGAAGATAGACTGTCAGCTATCTTTTGGCACATAGAACCAGCTATCGATTACTGATACGTGAGAACTTGTTTATTGTGACCATTAATCAAAACCGTCAATGAGTATGGGACACTCATTTTGTGACCTGGAGTCCGTAAATGTCTTGAGCAGAACGAGGTAGGGTTTTGACTAAGAACTCATCGTAGACATACTATGTGTCTATCGTCATTTCGTGTATGTCTGATCGACTTCGGTCACGAACAGGTCAGCTAAAACAGGTCTCAGTGAGCTTCCAATGATTGCGCTGCCTATCTGTTGAAAACCATTACATACAAAATAAAATCTAATGTTTTCCATGCACAGTGAAATTAAGCGTTATAGTAGTCAGCAGAAATTGACAGTTAAATGGAGTTGGATATAATACACCTACAGACGAAGCCTACCTTTTTGCGTTATAGTACGTTTCTGACTAAAGGCTCAAACAACATTGGCGCACATGGTGTTTGTGACAATATCAATATATGAGATCAGTTCAAAAATGTCTTTTTAATCATAATGAAATGTATCTGAAGTAATAAAAATATATCATGAATTGCATGTGCTATACTAGTCATCTTGTTCTAATTAAAAAACCTATAAAAACTCATTGGAGCATAACTGTCCGGGAAGTTTAAAACACTTCAAAAATGATCTACAGTTAGAGTAGTGTAATGTGAATCAACTTTGCTCGATTCCTTAGCCAAGGGTGAGCTGACACATTTACATGTTAAGGCTATCAAGAGGACAGTATGATATTCTTATTGTTGGTTATACACAATGAATTCAAGCACCATAGCAAACAGTAGACACGCTCTCAGAAAAGATTACGCTTTCATAAGAGTTTTTATGTAACTGATGCCCAAACTTTCATAAAACCGATGGGGACTCAAGATATATAACAGAATTACATCAAACTGCAATGTGTATAACTTCTCAAATCGTATTCTCGCGGTACACTGATCCCGCAGTTTAACGAATTTCCAAATGCACCTTCGTTCTGTAACTAGTTTACTCCCTGTCTTTTTAAAATACAGAATGTGAGCGAGCGCCTGGATGCAGGCAGGTCGGATAAAGCGCAAATCGGAACAGTCACCACGGAATCAGAGCCTTGCTTCGATGCTGCAGACTTCATTCGAGCTGGAAGGGATATTTTCGGACAACGAAGTCAGGTGAGTGTCAACGCCACTGATCACCGTTTTTAACAGGTTGGAGTCGATCGACCGCAATCTCGATCGCTTGTGCCTGAGTGCGGACTGGTCAAACTCCCTGCAATCAGGAAACCGCTTTAGTTCAGACTCCTTACAGTGAGCATTTCAAGTTTAACATCACCCGCAGCTGATCGCAGCTGTCGCATTCTCATAGACTTTCCAGTCGGCCCCTTTCGAATAGCAGAAGCACTAGACTCGAGTTTTGCCCCCATCCGAGCTCATCAGTAGTGCACATCCTCGCCACTGCCGGGACTAGAACTCCGGCCACGTTTTGATGAGGCAACTGTGTTCAATGAGATCGGAGATTTCGACCTCTCTAGGAAGTCCTAATCGAGGGATTATCGACTGGAGTTAACAGACAGTAATTGTGCCTCCTATCGAGACGATCGGGCAACCTGATCATCACTCACAAGCGAAGGTGGTTGAACGTTCACATATGACAATCCGGTCGCGCCTAACGTGAGGTCAATGGCGCAGTGGTCAACACGGTTGCCTCATGAAAATCGTGACCGGAGTTCTAGTCCCGACAGTGACAAGAATGTGCACTACTGACGAGCTCTAATCAGAGCGAAACTTCTTCTTTTCGAAAGGGGCCGACTGGAACGTCTATGGCATTGCAACAGCTGCGACTAGTTGTGGGTGATGTTTAAATTGAAATTAACCAAATCCCCGACTGTTCATCAATAAACAGTGAGTAGTGGTCAACTGGTAGCATTAAGCAGTGCGAGCCAAGATGTTCTCAATGTCCTTTGCAGGACAAGAATTTGTGTGCTAAACAGTTGAACAATGCGTTGATTCGATAGAAGCAAAGTAGAAATTCACTGAAGTTGTTAAGCAGAGAAAGTTCTTTTAAGCTACTCACTCCGGTTGAACTAATCGAGTACTAAAGAACTGTTTAATATTTAACGAAGTAAGCAGTCTTTTATAAAATGCGTTATCTTAAAATAAAACCAGATAAAGTTTATTACAGCTTAGAGTTGCGTAGAACAATCAAGACAAGTTGTGATCACCAGAGAAGATAGAATGTAATGTAAACCGAGGAAAGGAAACAGGCAAACCTGGTTCGCTGAATTAACAATCTACTAGTTTAATCCAGTAGGTTAAGCATATTGTTCGTTGGTAATACTAAAACAGCGAGATACTATTATGTCACCTCACTGCGTCAGTGAAATATCAAAGTATTTTCTCCAAATACAAGACGTTTACAAGTGATGAGTAGTAGGGGATTTTGATTTTCATATAGATTGAACATCACCCACAATTGATCATAAACGAATGAGTTAATCTGTTGCCCTGTCGGTGAAATGGACGAACATAAAGGATAGCCAGAACCTAGAGTTCGTTAACCTCTTAGAATGTTCAGTCACTAGGTCACCATGTGGAAACAGCCATCTTATTCACCGTGGTGTTAGATAATCGTAATATGATCTTGTTTGTATTCACTGACAACCTCAGTTAACACTAAAGACTACAGGTCGTTCCGACGTGATAAGACAATGTGTACATAAAGGTTAGTACTTCCGAACCATAAACGGAACGGATATGGGAAAACAAATTGTGCGTTGTGCTAATGTTCATTACGTTGGTGGTGATGCGTACAGAAACTATTGAGAAATTCATGGAACACATGAATTCCTTTCATCAGCATATCAAATTCACGGTTGAGCGCGAATCAGTTGACCGTGAACTGAGTTTTCTAGACTGCAGAATACGAAGGAGAGTCGACGGCAACCTGGACACTGGCGTGCACAGAAAGGACACCCATTCGAATCGGTACCTTTCCTTCAGCTCTGAACACCCCATGTGCG
>JTDE01002816.1:34386-49285 GCA_014338405.1 Paragonimus skrjabini miyazakii | reverse complement strand
TCTTTTCGTAATCTTTATTTAGAACCACTGTGGTGCTGCCTTTATTGGTCTTAGTAACGTGAATCGAACGATCCTTCTTGATTAATCCAAAAGTATTCTGTTCTGCATTGGCTAAATTTGAGACAACTGGTTGTTATCGTTGTAAAACGCTTACACTTCTGAATCGTGCCTCATCTGCAACATTTGTGGCCAGTTTGTATACAGCAAGTTCAATTTTGGGAATTACATTCATTGGCTCAAGTTGCTTCCGTTGAATGTTGAAATTGAGTCGTTTATTTAAGCAGACTTATCTCATCCATACTGAGTGGTCGCGATAAGAGATTCATAATCACGTTTTCTGAGAGATGCGGGGTTACTGAAGGTGGTGCAGAAGAAACATGATTCAATCTTCGGAACATCTATCTTTCTTGGAAAACGTTATTTCACGCTGATTAATCAGTTCCGTAACAGAGTTCCGAATATCATGGGATAATACATTATGGATAAGCCCAGCGAAAACGTATACATTCCAGGTGGTAGGTAGTCCAATGTGTACGTTGCCTTACGTGTATTACCCCCACGACATTCGGACATGTTAAACACGACACCCAATCTGTTCGACTTCATTCGTACTAAATTTGGTGTGGATATTTTACAGTTAGGTCCCCTCCTTTTTTGATTTCCTGGATAAAATTTGATTTTTCTTCACTGTTGTAAGGCATTTCAGTATCAACGCGAACCACTGATTTACTGCTATCTTGAATGTCGATGATAACGCACTCAGTTATATCGGTACACCATGAATATGTGAATAATAACCAATGGTAGTACGTATGTCCTGATCATTTAAAGGTCGTAACCAGAAGGGCAAATTAACGTAGACCACATGGTGTGTAAATATGAAGGTGAGAGGAGAAGACGGTCAAATGTTAACACATTCAGTTCGATTACTGATGAGAAGTAGGAGATTTTGGTTTTCACATAGGCTGAACATCACCCACAATTGATCACAACTGTCGCCTTCCCGTAGACTTTCCAGTCGGCCCCTTTCGAATAACAGAAGCACTAGACTCGAGTTCCACCCTCATTAGAGCTCGTCAGTACTGAATATCCTTGCCACTGCCTGGACTACAACTCCGGCCACGCTTTCACGAGGCAACCGTGTATACCACTGTGCCATTGATCTCACATTGGGTACGTTTGAATTATCATATGTGAACGCTCAACCATTTAGCTTGCGATTAATGATCGGATTGCTCGATCGCCTTGAGAGGAGACACAGTATCTGTCCTGTTAACACATTCGCTTTGACCGGTCACTTTACCTCAGTCTTATGGATTGGATTAACAAGATTTATCACAGTGAAACCTCTTTTCTCTCAGCGAGTATATAGGCTGGAAAGAGGTTGCCCTAGGTCTCCGCTTAAATTTAAAATTTCTGGCCGTTTCGCATGCGTCAAAATCCATACGACAGAAATAACGATGAGTTTGAAGTCAGATAATTGCCACCCAGGTTACGCTTGAGGCGACTACTGGATGGATAATGTATGATGTGAACTCAAAGCACAAAGAATTAGCAGTCACAGGCGTCATAGAGCGTTACTGGTTTCTTGGTCGCGATGTTCATGAAAATTAACTCGTAGTCGGTCGCATAGTTCTGCTATACTGTAGCATGACTTGATAAAGCGTGCATACATCGGTCGTATATCAGTCTTCTATCTAAACAGTTCTTATCAGGTTCTTGAAATATCAGCAGTAGGCTATTATAACCAAGTTCGTCACATGTAACACTCTCCAAGTGTTACAATTTTCACAAAGAACCCAGTCCAATTGCTTTCAAATCTTCCTTTTTATTGTCAAATATTTGTCGTTCTACAACTGGAATTCACATTAAGTGCAGTAGCTCTCTTTATGTTCTCACGGTTTTCGATGACATATCTGCTACATCTACGCTATGGAGATGGGTAAATGTACCAAGTTGTCTGAAGGTGTTACAGTGTGTGTTACCAGCTAACAAAATAGGCTATTGTTTTCGAATCTTTTATCTCAAAATGTAAATATAAACTTTACCGTAATTCAGTCTTCCGCATGTAGTTTCGCCTATCTACACTTTAGGATCGACTTGCCTGTTTACGCGACCGTTAACCTCCTATTATACGGCGGAGTACGTCAATTATACTCCAAACTAGGAGTGCCGTTCAGTCTAGTTAATAAGCTGAGTGAGTAAATTGATAACAAGCTCCATTGCCGATCGTTCTGATGGCACTAACCCTTCGGTTAATGTAGCTGATCGCTTCAAGATCATTTGCAAACTTACGATCAACTCAACAACGATATTCTCACAGTTATTTCTGGCAACGGTTAAATTTATCGTAATTCGGTAACATATTCCAAAAGGAGTTCGACCGTACTCTTGGTCTCTTATGTACAACCGTTAACATATGTTGAATCCCTAATAGGCAGCCATATGAGACACAAGTCCCTGTGGTCAATCTAACTATAGTGTCCATTGTTAGACTGCATGGGGAGTTTGCATATACCGTTTATCCTGTTAACGGATGATTCACAAGAAATCAAGTGGTTCACAGCATCAACCCTTCATGTCTACGCCGGGAGACCTATGCGGCTGTGTGCCATTTGACTAGTGTGGAACTCTGGATAGCCGAGTAGACGGAGGTAGCAATTTTTAGTTTACTTCAGTACGGCCAAACTACACAGGACTTTACTGCTTTCGGCACGTGTTGATGTTTTCTTGGTCTATTCTTTGTATAAAAACTACCCCGAATGGCCACAAGGTTTTACCTATGACATCGTTTGATTCAGTGGGGTTACTTAAATTTGGCCTGTCAGTTTATCGAAGTCATACTTGGTCCTAACCCGGATGTTCCCGCTCAGCCGTATGGGTTACCATCTTATACCCGTGTTTGCCGTGGCTGTGACAGTAACGCAGCTTACCGAACGTTCAGATGATCACTGTCATCCTGTTAGTTCTCTCACCGACTTTGAAAGACACTGTTGTTCACACTCGTTCGTTAGCCATCTAAATGACTTGACGGAAGCTGTAACTGTTTACTCGATACGATGCTGTCTATGATTCTTCTTTGGTTGTTTAGTAGCATTGATACCAGGGCGGTTTTATCGAGGTTTGATGTAAATTATTCAAGGTTTTATCTGCAATAATGCTGTGTTTCAACTCGCTGGTTTCAACCCGTTGTTGGACCTACCTAGACCAAAACTATGAATAACTTAAACGTTTCGTAGCACGGGTGGTATGAATGTACAGTGAATGTGGTCACTGGTTTTGTGAATGCCAGAAGAGTATGCATGGAGTATTTAAGCGATCGGCAGGATCATGACGCTGAAAATACTGAACTGACGGATGGGACATAGGGAGAAATAACCTAACAAAAAGCAGATTTCGACATCCACTGATGGCCTGATCCAAGTTAAGTGTGAATGTTTATCTATCAGTGACAGATATATAGAAAAAGCTACATGATTCTGCGTCGAACAAGAGAAGAGACAAGAATCGCACTTGAATGGGTATACTTATTCTGATAGATTCTACCTTTTTATTAAGAAAAGAAAAGTGAATTGGAAGTGTCGTTAATTCGAAGCGTAATTTTCGCATCGCTGTTGCTCCGAGAAAGACACCACGTCAGCCACTACACTCCAGAGATGTAGTAGTGACCTGATCAAAACATAACTAGATCACACGTTGGTCAGTTCATCCTGTTGGTAACAAACTGTTCACGTTCTTAACTAACACCTTCCGGCAAAGACCATTTTGCAAAGGAACACCGTGATCTTTTTGTGGGTTTTTGGCAATAATAAAGCAACTCTCTTATCGGGACACCATGATGATAATTCTCGTTGATAGCTACTGTTCCCTGCTCACCCCCAACATCCATAGACCAATGCGTTCGTTTGGTTCTTTTTAGCACGATTTCTGACTGGTGGAGCTTTGCTCGTATTTAAACCTAGTAATCAGACACAAAAAGGTTAGTTGACTAAAGACTTGACTTCATATGATGCCAGGAGGAGAGAAGGAAACGTTTATCCATATTGCGCGACAAACTAGAAATATTATTAAAATAAGACGGATATCATCAAGAATTAGATTTCGCGACAGAGACCACAACAGATAACAGTGGACCCGTATTTTCTTACGAGTAAAAGAAACTTACAACAAGCTGAGCCTGTTGTAAAAATTAATCTCTGGATTGTAGACATGTGCGCACTCTCCACATTTCGGTTTTTCTCTTCGGCACGCACAATAATTGTTTCCAATCTTCAGGTCAATGTCACAAATCACGTTTTATCCTCAAGAGGTTAACAGCATTACGTGCCTGTTTGTTAGGTTACTTCCGAACAAGACATGACTTTTTTCATGGTTGTGTGTTCCATCCCTATATCAAGGTCACATTACATCTGCGGCTGTGGCTTACGCAGGAGAAAAGTATACCAAAAAG
The DNA here is from genome assembly GCA_014338405.1 of Paragonimus skrjabini miyazakii. Taxonomy (NCBI): domain Eukaryota; kingdom Metazoa; phylum Platyhelminthes; class Trematoda; order Plagiorchiida; family Troglotrematidae; genus Paragonimus; species Paragonimus skrjabini miyazakii. Next base: position 44,835 of record JTDE01002816.1, on the reverse strand, counting down.
ATGCAAACTGACATCATGTTTGTGAAAACTAGTGACTGTTTCCATTACTCGTGCACTATTTGTCACCGTACTGTGCTGTCCATTGACAGTCATGTATTACCCTCGTTTTATTCTTTTTTAGATCATCCAATGTGGTTGGGATCTAATTGGCTATCGATGAATGTCTTAATGTTAGATCCGAATCGAGTACTGGTTGAGGCTGAAGAAACCACAATTCAGAAAATGTATGAGGACATTGGCGTGAAGCCAATACCGGTCAAAATGCGTCACGCTAATTCAATCGGTGGTGGATTTCATTGCTGGTCCTGCGATATTCGTCGTAAAGGTACACTACAAAGCTACATTGACTGGAATTCAACTGGTGCATGTTAAAATCGGTATTCACTCGCTAGGTTTACATGCTTGTATCTTTCATGTCACTTTCTAATATGATCTAATATGAATCAATAATAAATACAATCATGTATTCTACCCGATGGTCAATGTCGACATTTCTCCACTAAAATCTTGCTTGTACTTGTGTTGCCGGTATCTGGTGTGTTACTGTTTCTAATCTTATGCTGCACTATCAAAGTGAGTTTTTACGTCTTGTCCAAAACAGCCTAAACTATCACAAACTAACATACAGCGTTTGAAACTTCACCTGATGAAATATCGGTGAATGCAACTATCACTGCAACCTTTGTTTCGTTTGGAGGAACAGATGGCAGGTATTCATGGTTGGCGGCATCCGAAACGGATTAGCCTGTCACAATGACCGAAGCCAAAGGACGTCTGCGCTTTAAACCATCACCGCAAGTGGCATGCGCTGCACTTACCATTGTGAAGTCAGGGTTGTATGTCACTCTGTAGGTTCGTTAGGGTACACTGTCGGACTTTTTGTAGCCTACTTGCTACTGCTAGCAAAAAAAAACACAGTCTCAATAGAGCTCTCAATCGTATCGTATGTCCAACAAATATTCGAAAATCCGGAATTGACAACATTTAGACTTTAGCTGGTGTGTGTCAACATTGTGAGGAACTTTGAATAAAAAACTTTTTTTAAAAATCGTTCTTTAGAATGTTAACACAAATTATATTGACATTTTTTTAGTGTTTCGGGTGTACTGAAACTAGCATTGGATACTATTTGTGAGGAAATTATGACGAAATGTTTCCAAAATTACGTTGGGGAACAGGTTTGTATTGACTAATGTGAGCTAGACCTTGAAAGTAGTGTTGATTGACTATGACCAATCGTACAAATGGCAACGTAACCATCATTTGTGAATGTTGTCGGAAAGTTACACTGATTATTCAACAACTGATGATGTAGTTTAAACCTTTACCAGTTTAAAAGGTCTTCATATCAGAGTTATAAGTCATAAGTGAATTAGCTGGATTATAACGGCAAACAGGGTTGCACAGCTAATATGTACAAGGGTAGGCTGAGAAACACTGAGATTAGTTGCCTGGTAAAGAGTGAAGGGACACAGTCCTGTCAATTGCAGAGAATATACCAAGTTAGCCTGTCTAGATCTGGTCGTGTGGAACATCTTAAATTGATAACGGAATATTTTAAACCCGAAAAGATCTTACAGAAAGTCTTACAGTTCGTAAATAACCAGAGGACTGAGACAAATAATAATAATAATAACCCATTCCTTCAGGAAGCCTCAGTAAAAATAATTTTGTTGATTGGACTTCACCTGGATTTCCATTTATCATTGTGGAAGTGATTTAAAAGGCTTTCTTTCTCTAAGTTCGTAGGTAGAGGAGTACAGACTTTCCGTAATTGGCATGTTGTGTTATCTATTGCATTTGTCTTCATCCCCAACAAACTGGACTAACTATGCTGTTACGTTACTAAACTAGTGATTTTCTGAAAAATTTTGTCGACTAAACTTTTGCGTTTTAAGTAGTGTTCTGTTAGTGATTGCACGGGAAGTGAACCATTTTTTGTTGGATGTAGCAAATTATAGAAAGCGTCACATCCACCATACCGTACTTGTGCTCACATTATCCTCAATCGATAATTCTATCCATATGTTATTTCATAAATGTCACACTCAGTCAAAACAGCACGGACTCGAACCTTGTTGTTATAACTTGTTTACACTTACTCATAAGGATCTCGTTTGCGTCGTCAATTCAAGTGTGAAAATTCTTAGTGGAATACGTTATGCCATTCTCGCACCATAGCAAGACGAATAATTTCTGTCATTTATAGTAAAACTTCTGTTTGCGGTTTCAACGATCATGGCGCCAGATTGACTAGTTACCCACCTGGATCAGTTTATCAATTTTGGTAGTGAAGCCTTGTCTCTACTCACGAGTGTTCCAAAGAGTTTATCTTCCCACACAATCCTGTATTCCTGTTTATGATTAACTTTGAAAACAAGTTTTTAAGGCAGGTACTTAAAATAATTTATCACTTTCTATGATCCTTTCAGTAGCGAGCAGATGGCACTAAAAAATAAGACAGACGAACTATTAAGTGAAAAACGAGAATAATTGGCACAAAACTTCAGGAGCTCATTTGTTGCTGGACAGGAAACCTTAAGCGAGAGGAACGTAAACAATAAATGTTTTTTTGGGTATATATTGGAGATTTCTGATGAGTGAATAAAAATGTCAAAATCAAACACGTAAATGATATTGTTCAGATGTTAGACAACTTGTTATGTTCATTGTCTATCTCGTTGAACAGCTCGTTCGGACTGTCAAATTAGCCACAGTCCCACAGCTGTTAAACTTCTGTAAGTCTATGCATTTTATACTTTCACACTAATGAAAGGCAACTGATACATGCAACTTTCTAAAGAAGGTCTACCTATCCATACGAATACAATACTTGTACCTCGCTTCCTCTTAAGGCTGTAGATTTTGTCTGGAATAGTAACATGAGATGGATTTTTCATGGTAATAATAACTTCACCAAATTCAGAAAGCTATGTTTTGTATTCAGCGCCGTAAATGATTGTTCATTCCATACATCTGTGCTGCCACATTCACCTATTACTTTCCTGTGATTGCTGTCAAATGCTTTCGTATTTTGGTGGAACTTTAAACCGCACAAACCGTACAATCGTACAAACTACAAACCGTACCTGTCCAGATACAATCTCACCGAGACATCATGCTTTAAGCCAGATAGATACGCACCGCACAGATGCACATGGGTTTCAACGGTTGATTAATCAGGCGATTACATAAAACATTCAGCTTCATAGGTTAAGGGCTTGGTGACAAAACAATGAAATGAACGAACATCACGTTGGAGCAATCAGGGTTCACCGACACGGTAACGAAATTGATTGCGTCAGCACCTTTTGCCAACAAAGGGCCGTGCGCGTGATCAACAGTACCACGGAGAACGCCAACAGCCTAGGGTTGCGGTTGCGCAATAGGACCATGAACAAACTGACGGGGTCAACCATATGACCTGTTGTGATTAAATGTTTCGCGATCGAAGACGCAGGATTTCTGTTCGGGTGTTGGTATACTGACCCGCATTGAGTTATTGTTTATACGAGCCACTTAGGGATATTCTCCGCCTTTCTTTGTTGTAAGTTTTGGTCCGTTCTGCCAATGTATGTCACCAAAACTGCAAGTGAACTGGTAGATACTATGAGAGGCAGAGTTTTCCGAGAAAGAACGATCGAGACAGTGGAGACTCATCCTGCGGGTGGAAAGCAACAAGCGAAATTTCACTGCGGGATATATGCGATCAATGGCTGATTTCAACTTACGACTTACATCGGTAATATTGTCGTCATCTGTGTAAGAAAGGGTGATAATACCTGCTTCTTCGGCGCCGATTGTGGTTTGGGAGTAGCCACTCGTTCCTTGCAATGAATTTCAGTTAATTTCGCCGGATATCCATTCGCAAACAGAACACTCTTCAAGAGCTCCTCTTCAGAATTTAGGTGGTCGGCTGTTTGATTAATGAACAGTAAAATTTGCTAGATGATCTAGATACAAATGAACTCCAGGATTTTATTAATTATGTTTGATGCATCGCGGGCAAACAAGCCCTGAAGAGACAGTCCGGGTTAATCGAAAGTTAGGGGAATATAAGATCTCAATCTAAGTTTCCGGACAATCCAGAAAAGCATGTCCATAATTTCTCAGTTGTCCATCTTGATGCCAGACTGCGTGAAGTTTTATCGCTAAGACCCAAATTTTGTTGCCTATGTCGTAGAGATGACCGAATATCAATTGGAATTCAGTTGAGAATTTGCACAACCAAGTCAACCAGTTATCTCCAGCTACTAATGCCGATTTAGAGAGACTTATATCCTACCTGGTCAATTATACTTGTCACTATAGTCATTCGTTTGTGATACACAGAGGCCCATCATCTATAAAACACTTGGAGGCTGTAAAACAGTTGTGTGCACATGAGAACGTAATGATCACTCGACCATATGAAGCTTCCGGAATAAGGTTTCTCGACAAGACCGACTATATCTTCAAAATATCCCCCATCTTATCTGACAAATCGAAATTCACGCAACCGGATAAAGGAAAGGATAGGACGCACACGATCGGAGGACAGAGAGTGACTAGTTTAAAGCGTCACAAACAGACGTGCTTGATTTCAGAAACTACGAATCAAATCCACACCTTCCGTTTTATCCCGACTTTATGGGATCCCAAAAATTCACAAGCCCAACCAACCACTCATGCCCACAATGGATATGCGTAATACTTCCTATCACAGGGTCGCTCAATGACGGGGAAATATTAGAACCTAAAAATCAACGTCTATATCGACACAGTCTGTGTGATACTTTTGAATTAGTAGCGGCTATAAAAGACCTATATGTCGATAACAGGTTCATGTGCTCGTTTGATGTCACCTCATTGTTTACAAACGGGCCATTGTTGGAAATCATTGATTACTCGTGTGGATATATTGAGAATTCCGAGTTTAGACTACCGATTCCAACTTCCTGTCTGAATGAGTTGCTTCTTCGTTGCACGTTTAACGTGTAATTTATACTTAAGGGATCACCTTGTCGGAAAATCGATGATGTGCCTATAGGATCTCCCTCAGCCATATGCTGGTCGATATATTTATGAGCAACCTTGTACACGGTCAGATGAAAAATTCGATCGATAGCCTATGTTTCTACCACCGTTATGTGGATGATATACTCGCGATTACAGATGGCTTGGACGAAATCAGTAGTATTGTGTGCATGTTTAACACAGTTCATCCATCTATGCAGTTCACGACAAAAATAGAGACGAACAGCTGTTTTCACTTTCTCGACGTTAATTTAATCAGACGAACAGACGGCTCGCTGAAACGATCCATCTACAGGACATGGACATGGACAGGACATTATACTAATTTCAACAGATTTGTATCGTTGAAACAAAAGAATAATCTTATCTACAGCCTCACAAATAGGACGAAGAGTGTGTTCGAAAGACGCCATCGAAGAAATGTTCGCTTTGATTTCTAATACCCTTAGACAAAATGGCCATGCTGAAAGGTTTATTGCCAAAAACACGGCAGAAAGATCACCACATCCGTTAGTTGATCGATTAGATAAGAAACTTTTGTTCGTCAGCCTGTTATTCAGAGGCGATCTAGCAGCAGATTTTCTTAACCGCAAATTGTATAACGCACTCCTGAGAACCTTTAGGGTCGCGACGCTGCGACCCTGATTCACAAGTACGCGCATGCTATCACCTAACGCGAAAAACAAGATATTTGTCCACTCTTTCTCCTGTTGCTGTGCAGCGGGGTATATTGGGCGCACGACAGCTTGGTAAGCGCATAAGGGAGCATTACTCAGCGTGGCTTGGAAGCGGAGTGAGAAAATCAATAACTAACGCTATCGTTGAACATCTGGCAGACGCAGGTCACAACGTGAACCCTAATTAGGCTTTTCGTGTCGCCAACAGATAGCCTAGACGGTAGCCAAGGTCAATATAGCGTCGTAACATAGCGACGGCTAAAGCGATCGCCATCCGATTACGTCATCCGGTGTTATGTTGTCACAAGAAGTTCATACAAACGCTTGAACTCCCTTGGCCCACTACTCAACCTCCCACGAACACACATCCGATTCGTTCTGAGTTAGCGTTGACAAATTGTCCTATTGGTGAATAGGACTGATTTGCTTGCTTTCTCGTTGTCCAATTGTAACTGCGTGTTTCTCATGTTTTAATCGGTACCTATAATTTACCTTTTAAAGATGTAATAATCTAATGATGAATTTCTCGAAAACATGTTCGCCAACTTGTTTTATTCTGAACTTCACGGAATTTTTACGTTAGAGTAGAAGTTCAAGCGGATATCTTGCTGAGTTAGTTTTTCCTCATAATTTTCCAGTGTGTGTAAAACTTCCGTCTAAAATCCCATCCGAGATTAACTACCCACTTAAAACTTGGACTTTTTCAAATGTGCTTCTGAATCCTCAGCCAGATATTTATTTGCTTGCTTTAAGTCTATATTACCATGCACTCTATACTGAAACTGCTTACTTACCTCTACACCTGCGCAAAACCCTATTTGTTTACTTGATAAGTAATCAAAAAGCCAAGTCAAAAATGCTTAAAATCCATTCGGATTCTGAATCACCATCACGCCGTGTATTACCCTTTAATTCTGTACTGTTCACAGTCATTTGCCAAATTTGTGGTTTGATTACAAGATCAGAAAAGACTGTTCATCTGTGATGTTTGCTGATTTGGTTGCAAACTGATCGACTTCATCGAGCGAAACATGAAAGTTTAAAGGTTGATGAAAAACTCAAGTACTTACCTGTAATCGCACTGTCTACCACCCAGTGGTCTGGTGTATATGTACTTGAACTGCCATTGTGATACTTGCTCACATATCGCAAGTTTAAGTCTTCGAATTCAAGAGATTTATGGAAATTAGTTATTTTCAAACAACTGCTCATCCCTTCGCAGTTTAACACTAGAACCAACTGATCACAAGATCAGTCCAGTTTAATCTAGGGTTTTATTCTTGGTTGTTCGAAAATGAATTTGTTGCTCACAGCTGCCGACGAGGGCTCAATGTTACCGACAAAAATAATAATGGCGTTTCGAATTGCTAGTCACCTTCCTATTTGACTATGAATTGATCGGCAAGCAGTAAATCCAACGGTAATTCCAGGGGGTACCGTTTATTTACTTGTAGGTTGCTCACCATAAACAGAACTACAGTTTATCAAAACTTTATATCATCTAAAGAAAGATCAATTCCGTGATTGCCTTAGCGCAGCAACACGGTGGGCAAAGACGACTGGTCTCTTCTGAGATTTTGATCAATGTTGTGTCTTAACCAACATTAGCCACTAGTGGTAGCCTATGCCTTTCTGTTGAGTATGTTTTGACCTTCTATACTGACGTGTGCGTCATAACTGCATGCGGAGGGGTAAGTAACATGAGAGACAAAGGTTTCCAGAGAACGATCAGGGCAGCTGACAGCAATCCTACGGATGGAAACTAACAACCTCAAGTTAATTGCAGACATTACATAGTTAAGCTATATTGTCAATAGTGTGATCCCTTATGTAAGAAGGACTGATAAAGACATGTGTCTTCAGTTATGTTTGTGGTTGAGAGTTAATCACCCACAATGTGCAACGAATTATAGTAAGCTTGGTCGGATACCCAGTTATAAACAAAGCAATCCTCAGAAGCTCCAATTTCTGACTTCGTGCTGCCAGTCGTGCGTAAGTTAAGTGCAGTTGCAAGCCATGAGTTTAAACGAAAACAATTGTGATTATTATCCGCTCCATGTGATTTTGTGTTTGGCAAATTAAGTTATCGTACTATCAGTATCCACAAAACAGGATATCTGATAATAAATGAGAAACTTAACAAGGAGAATTTAGTGAATAAAATTTCAAAGAATACAGATGTCAGCCAAATGGTCACAGCCTATGCACATTAAAATGGTATAGCGCTATAGTGCTTATAAAGCAAGGGATGGTCATTGCAACTAAGCAGTTTACTCTCGATCAACCCAAAGACATACCATCTAGTGTGGATAACAACCGGTTGTCAACTGCCATATCATCAACTTACTTGTAACCACCTCCATCAATTTCGCACCGAATAATTTATCTGTGTGCATTAATTAGGCATTTTAGTTAGTTGTCGAGTCTGCATGAAGAAGTATCATGAAGCAACATAAGATTACGAAGAAACTAACTAGTCTAAACATCGGAACATTCGTGAACTATAAGTCAAAATCATTCGGGTACATCTTTTGAAGGGAATGCACCGAAAATTACTGTCAACTATGAGCAACCTCAAGTGAATGTTTCACACAATTACGGCTCAAGATTTTATGAATTAGATCAAGAAATTAAACCAACCATTGAGCGAGCTCATAGTATGTCGAGTAGTCCCTAACAGGGATGTGGCTCGCGGTAACACCGAGGTTGGACAATCCTTTTATTTTTGGTGTTATTGTCCAAACTAGCTTTAGTTAACTATAAACTGGGTCGGTCATGTGACTACGCAACGAAATAATCTGTAATCCGCTCGCTATTTGATCTTTTACTTAGAATTCGTTGTCGGATACTGGGTCAACAATAAACTTTCTTTCAACTATTAGCAAGTACTCATTTCAGTCACATAGTTGGCCTGATTCATGATTACAGTCGTTTAGCCTGTTTGGGTTAGTGAATAGATGAACAGATTACACAACGCAATTACTTTCACTAACGACGAAAACGCGTTGTTCTGCTGAACCTTACCGAACTCAAGATTTGTCGGAAAAATGGAGCGGCGCCGTGGGCAAAATGACATACTGGAACAATTAATGATGCAGCTGTGTCGCCGTACTACTGGCAAGCAACTAGAACATCAGTCGAGTCAACAATTGAATATTCTACTGCTTCAAAATTTGTGATACCACACTATATGATCTACTGTTGTTAACCACTAGCGAAGCTTGGGTAACGCCGGATATACTCCATGGCTGAATATAGAATGACACCAACAGGTCCACAAAGGAAGAACGTGAGATAATGACGCCATTGGACAACCGTACCTCCCACATATTGTTGTTGGTTTCAGTTGGCACCAAGTCACTTTTCTTAACACCAAATGCGACATCCAGATTGCAACCTGCTGAGATTCCATGAAAGGGAATGAAAGTAAGTTTTTGGGATACGCTATGTGTGGCGCCATCCGTAAATGGCAGTTTCATTTTGCAACGAGGTGAATAAGTTCGTTTGTTTTTAGCAAGGATCTGGTTTGAAACAACCATTTCTCGTTCGAAATTTGACTATAGCACACAAAAGACTGAGACGACACGATTTATGCTCGAACGTATTTCGCTGCAACCCCACTGGTGTTTACTGCAGATGAGTTAAAATGTACAAGATTCCGAACTACAAAACAATCAGAAAAGCCAAAGATCAAAACCAGTTCGGTTGCTACCACAGCAGTATAGTGGATCTAAACGCTATACACAAATCAGGTATGAATACGAAATTAAAGGATATAAAAATGAGAACAACTAACTCACAGTATTTCGTGAAGGTGAGTTGTTTAGAGCTCCACCATACGGAATGAAGTATCCAATTGATACTGTCTGTCGTGTAGTTCCCAAACAACTTTGGAAGTCACAACGAAGATGATTCCGACGACAAACGAGTTCGAAGATATACTGAAATAAAGGCCGATTCAGTTAATCGCCCAGGCGACACTGAACGCAGACAGCGAACACATGGCTCGCGATCTTGAAAGAGTAAATTCTTGTATAGTTGATTGATTCGACCCACATGATTTAAACGAGTGTACATGTGAATTTGAGGAATGTGAAAAATGTGAAAAACAATGAGAAATATACAGTACAACATACTGTACAAAACGCTACAACAAAATCAAATTTTACTTTTGTAATTGTTTTGTGGTTTGGAATTATCATGTTAAACTTTTGTTTATTTTTTTCAAAAGATCTGATTGACAAACCGCTTTCTGTTTATTAGATAACACCTCTGTACCTAAACCTGTCAAACAGTATTAACACAGCCTGATGTATACCATTTTAGATACATGTTTCCATTTTAGGCACGGGATTTTCCATTTCATGCAAAAGCAAATCACTTTGGTGCATTAGAATTTCCACGTTAGAATCGTGGACGTGACTGCTAAAACGCGATTGGTCCAACTAACCGGAAGAGACAACCAATCTTAATTAGAGCACCTCAGATTGGCTACTTTGATAGAGAAAGTGGTACGGGTTATGCAAGGGACGTCAGCGGCTTTGCTTAATGAGAACGGGGTTGGCGGTCAAAGTGGAGAATAGATCATCTGACCCTGTCCCTACTAATTCATCAAACTGCGGACCGTATTGGTTCCTTTGACAGGTAAAGGGGTGTGTGAGTGGTTAGGAGTGTTTGTGGATCTCATGTCCAATAGGAGTTAGGTTTAGGGTCGTGGTAGATTTCGAGTTGTAATATGAGAGTGAATCAGTTTGTG